>JAQMYF010000003.1:28319094-28337018 GCA_030014195.1 Neosilurus mollespiculum
CTAAGCATTTCACTGCATATTGTACTGTGTATAATTTGCATGTGACAAATAAATTTGAATTTGAATTTGAATTTGATACAATGAAATTACTTAAGAGCAGCTGGGAAAAAGCTTTATAAGGGGATATTTTCCCATATTGTTTTATAAGATGACATCATCGAAGTGTTGTGCATTGGTATTTGATTATACTTGACTGTACCTTTGCACTACAGACTTTAAAAATAAAATTGCGCTTCTTGATTCATTTGTACACTAACACACTTACACATTTTAATACATCAAAATATTCATTCATTCACTTTACGAACTTTTGTTCAACTATTGTTGTGGGGAGGCTAGAGCCTATCTCAGATAACTCTGGGCGAAGGTAGGGTACACCCTGAACAGCCCACCAATCCATCACAGGGCCAACACACACAACTATTCATATTCACACTCACACCTAGGGGCAATTTGGCAATTGTAATAGCCATTTAGCCTAATGTGCTTGTCTTATCACTGTGGGAGAAAACCAGTGTACCCATGCAAGCATGGAGAGAACATGCAACCAACCCAGTGCCCCTCCCCTTCCCTCTCTCATCTCACTCACTCACTCACTCATTTGTATACGCCTAGCATAATTGTCTACGCAATTCCTGTCTGTTGCTGACGATATACGGTTTTAGCCCACCTGTCGCCACTGTTGTACCATGTGACTCATCAGTTCCCCCGAATGCGGTAGCCATATCCTCTGTCCTTTTTTGAAATTCCATATGAAACTGTGAGGTTGCACCAATGATGGCTCAATTGCCGAGCCGCATAATCCTACTAGGGTGCCGGGGAGGCTGGAGCCCATCTCAGCTGACACTGCTTGAAGGCGGGGTACACCCTGAACAGCTCTCCAGATCATCACATGGCCAACACACACACAACCATTCACACTCACACTCACACCTAGGGTATTATAATTTGGAACAGCCAGTTAACCTAATGTGTGGGTCTTTTCACTGTGGGAGACACACAGAAATGCCCTCGCCAAGCACGGGACTCGAGCCCAGGACCTTTAAAAGTATTTTTTTAATATAAATAAATAATGTATTTTCTAGAGTACTCTGAGGTATGGTAATTTTAATTAATTACTCTTTAAAATATATATTTTAGCTATTGTCTAACATTTTATTCATTCATACATTGTCCGAATTGCTTCATCGTCCTAGGGTTGCAAGTGGCTGGAGCCTATCTCTGCCGACTCTGGGTAAAGGCAGGGCACGCCCTGAACAGTCAGTCCATCGCAGGGCCAACACATTCACACAAAAGAAGAATGAATGTTAGTAAGGTGTTAGGTGTTGAGCCACCATGAGTCGCAAGAACGCATTTTACGCAAACACAGATTTTAATTCTCTGGAATTTACTAGAAGAGATGAACACCGTCCTTGATGGTGGTGGTGAGGAGCGCTTTTTAACACATCACTCTCAAATGTCTCATAGGTGTACAAGGGTACTTCAAAAAGCTCTCGGCCTCACTCAGTAAACATCTCAGGAGAAAGTTTGATCCTGCGCTATTTTTTAACATAATCTCCTTTAACTTCAGTGCACCTGGTTCACGGATGTTCAGGCTTCAATATCCCTTCAGGAAAGAATGTCACATCCCGAGCCTCCAGACACTCCTCAACAGCATAGATGACTTAGTAATAACTCTGAAAATGGAGACCATGCAAGTGGGATGTCAGTTTGGAAAACAGACAAAAATCACAGTGCCAGGTCGGGTGAGTAAAGTGCATGGGTTCAAAAACCACATTTGGTGGCTTCTGCCAATGCCACCTGTGCTGTGTGGACGGGCGCATTGTCCTAGTGCAACAGTACACCATCTCAGAGTTTTCCCTCTCCTTTTTTCTGTGAATGTTTCAAACTTTCGGGGTTTTGTGGAAGGTGATGTAAGACTTTAAATTATACAGTTATGCCCCTTAATTCCAGGTGAGGCAGATAAAATTTGAAAGTACCCTTGTGTAACTGGTTCAAACTTTGAATATGCTGAAGGCTATAGGATATGATTTACATCGTTTTCATCATCAGCAAATCATTCTGTGAGCCCTCATACCCCGTGAACAAGGTCGGGGTTCTCCTGGAAGACACCACACCCATCAAGATAACACCTTTATTTCTGCAATAAAAATTTTTAAGTTCAGAAGAACTGTATTTACCACATAACAGTGCCACTGTTTATTTTTTATTTTTTTTAATTTTTTGCCTGTATGTTGAATTATCTATTCATCCATTCATTCTCTGAACCGCTTAATCCTAATTAGGGTCGCGGGGAAGCTGGCGCCCATCTTGACCGACTCCTATTGCGAGGGCAGAGTACACCCTGGACAGCTCGCCAGGCCATCGCTGTTGAATCATCTATCCATTCATTATTTATACTGCTTATTTGTCAGCTAGAGCTAATCCCAACTGACTTTGGGAGAAAGGTGTGATATACCCTGAACAGGACACCAGTCTATGCAGGGCTGCAGACACAACTATCTGCACCCATATTCACACCTACACACAATTTAGAGTAGCCAGTTGGTCGAATGTGCTTATCTTTGGACTGTGGAAGGGAATCAGAGTACCCAGAGGAAACCCCAAAATTCTCACTGTAAGAAACAGTGCTAACCACTGAACCCCTGTGTCCCCCAGGGTTGATAACTTTGCATAAATTAATGATGTTTTCACTTACAAAGATGTTTTTTATTGCAGTTTACCTTTTAGGTCTTATTGGATATGCAAGACAAACAGCATCCAGGTTTTTTTGCTTCATAGTATGAATACGTTACACATTAAACAAACGGCGAATTAATATTATAGTACCCTGTTCTATCACAAGCATATACAGTATTATCCATCCATCCATTTATTCAGTCACGGTCAGGGATAGGTTGGAGCCTATCTCAGACGACTCTGGGCAAAGGGGGTACACGCACACAACCATTCACACTCACACCTAGGTGCATGTGTACCCGGAGTAAACCCACACAAGCATGGGGAGAACATGCAATCTCCACACAGAAATGCTGAGACCAGGACTCAAACCCAGGATCTTCTTGCTGTGAGGCAGATGTGCTAACCAGGACACCACTATGCCAGGTACAGAATTATTATCAGGCTAATCTCATTAAGTAGCAATAATAATAATCATAAGCAGGATAGTCAATTGGCCATAAACGACAATTATCTGTTATGAACTTTTTCCTTTTTATCTGTAGTTTAACTGCTAGTTTGTGCAATTAACATGTTTTTTATTTGGCAAAAGATGGATTAGAGATTATTTATACAAGAATTCTACAAAAAGTTCCCGACCTCATCCAGAAAACATCACGGGAAAGATTACTCCTGAATTATTTTTCATCATGAACTTGGTCCAGAGATTTTCAAGCTTCACTTGACCAGCTTGAAGGTTTTCTCTCTTTTTCTTTAATTGTTTCAAACATTTGAGTTTTCGTGGACATTGATATAAGGTTTTATACCCTGCCCAGCCAACCTGATAGATGCCAGCCTCCCCCGACCCTAATTAGGTTCAAGCGGTTTAGAAAATGAATGAATGAATTAACAGTGATACCTCTACTAAGCTTAAACGTGCATGTGCCTTAAGAGTTTTGTCAGAATTTGTTACTGCGCATTTTTTTTGTTCTGTATTTTACTCTGTTTTCATATTATTTATTTATTTGTTTGTTTGTTCCTGATATGTGCTGCAGCGCTCCAGCTGGTGAATGGGTTGTAAGGTGAGTATATGCCATTCACCTGTGCCTGGCCCGTCTTTCCTCACTCTCACCCCATCCTCGGAGACCCTGCACTGTTTTCCTTAAGCTGTCCTGCTGTTTGGGGGAAAACAAAGCCCATTTTCATGTGCAAATGTCAGTCAGTCAGCTCCAAGCAATCACAGCCACAGCTTCTCCAGAGGCCCAGCGCAAGATAGCCGCTGAATTATTTAACAGCTCAGTGTCACTGGGCTCTGGGGTCACAACCTTCTAAAGTGATGACAGAAAGCGTTCCCCAGCTCCCTCCTATTCGCTCCCATTACCACTTATTTACCGCTCCCTATTCCAAGCAGACGAAGTGGAAGCTCTCGCAGGGGATGGAAATCAGTCTTGCAGTCCAAACAGTGTCATAACACACACGAAAACAGCACAACAACATTTACCCACATGCACCTGTTGGAGAATAATGCAGGGGTGTATACACTCTCATCGAGACGCATGGAGACTAGTGTTACAGTAAGCAGAATGGAGAAACAAATCCCAGCAAACACTGCATGCTGCACAGCTATGTTCTGGACAGCCGCTGGACATCCCACTTCCTAGCGTTAAGGTAAATGTGCAAGCTGAGTTTGTGTATCAGTTTTCAGATCTCTGATGTAATTTCCTTCATGGAGGTTATGTTTTTTGATTATCTTTGTGTGTTTGTAGAAGGATTACATAAAAACATATGTGTGGATTTTCATGAAATTTCTGGCATGTGGGGTTTTGGACAAGGAACGCTCTGTGAGATTTTGGAGATGACCTGCACCACATTCTGGATCTAGAATTTTTTTGAAAGGATTCTTTAACATTGTGAAATAGGCCAATTTTTTGACATTTTGGTCCCTACGGGGGAATTGCTGGGCTTGGTGAAGGTTTGCATTTCCTAAGTGGTCTCATTAGGGATTTGAACATTTGTGAATTTGGAGTGTCTTAGTTTTGCACATTTATTAAAACAGAATTTAATAATATAAGACGTTTTGGGTAAAATAAGCACTCAAACTATTCAATCAGTTCCCAAACCACTTTATCCTACTAGGGTTGCAGGCAGGCTGAAACCCATCTCGGCTGACTCTAGGCGAAGGCGGGGCGCACCTTGAACAGCTCACCAGTCCATCACAGGTGTAACACACACAAACCACTCACACATAGAGGTAAGTTGGAACAGCCAGTTAGCCTACTGTGCATGTGGTTTTGGGCTGTAGGAGGAAAACCACACAATCACAGAGAGAAAATGCAAACTCCACACAGAAACGCCCTCACCATGCCCAGCACTCAAACCTAGGACCTTTTTGCTGTGAGGCAATGTCCTAACACTACACCACCCACCACTCAAAATATAATGGAATGTTATTCATTCATTTTCTGAACTGCTTAATCCTATTTAGGGTCGCGGGAAGGCTGGTACCCATCACAGCCAACTCTGCGCAAGGGCAGAGTACCCCTTGGAGAGTTCGCCAGGAAACACGCTGACAACAACCCAATGGCCTACTCTTTACAAACGACAGCAGTGGTATTTTTACATCCCTTTCTCACCACAGACAGTGAGAGGGGGAGAACAGCAGGGACAGGGGTGGCAACATGGTGATAGTTGGGCTTGAAACCCTGACCTTCGGATCAGTAAGCCAGCACCCAACCACCGGGCCACCACTGCCCAGAATGTTATTTAAATGTAATATTATTTATATAAATTTCACATTATGAAAATAAATTGTCATATGATTTGTTTCTTATTGTATGAAAAGATTGCCTGAATCTCAAAAGTGGCGATAGAACTTTAGCAGAGACACTACTTTATTAAGTCAATAAAATAGACTATGATGCTTATGTACTATCTCTAATAGAGCTTGTCTACGCATTCGCTATTCTGGAGTGCCTCATTTAATGTGTATGAAAATCTTATTATTAAATCAAGACAGTGTTCTGGTCATGATGATTTGATTTGATGACTCATCAGCAAGAAGAGGATTAAGCAGCAGATGCAGCTGCAGAGCCCAGCAGGGAAAAGGAGAGAAGTAAGCTGCAATGGCAGGAACATAAACAAGCAAAAGATTCGGTTGATCAGTTCGATGTGAGAGGAAACACTTTTAGCAGAGAACGTGCCTGCCAAACAGGCCACAGGAAGCATTCACTTGTCACTTCCTTCTGTTCAAAGTGCAAACTCGGCATTTTGAGCCTTCAGGCTACCTTTAAGAGCCATTGTCTGGCATCACTAATGTGGAAATTATTGTGTCGGTTGGGAATTAATTCAGGACAGGCAGCACAGTGGTGTAGTGGTTAACATGTCCACCTCACAGTCAGAAGGTCCTGCGTTCGAGTCCTGCAAGGGCGTCTCTGGAGTATGCATGTTCTCCCCATGCTTCCATGGGTTTCCTCTGAGTACTCTGGTTTTCTTCCACAGCCCAAAGACAAACACGTGTGTGTTGGTCCTACAGTGGACTGGTGAGCTGTCCAGGGTGCTCCAGCCTCCCGGCGACTCTAGTAGGATTAAGCAGTTTGATCTGTAAAAGCCCCAAATCTCCAGCTCAAATCAACTAAATATGCTTGACTGAATTCACTGCATGGTAATACTCAATACTGAATTGTTCCTCTTAGTGACTCATTCATGAGACTAAACAGGAACCGAAAAGGAACTAAACATATTAAGCTATGACAGAAACATGTAATTCCAAGATCATTTCTTAGCAGAAAAGAAAACAGCATCTGCCCCAGTCTGCATCTGACTAATTAGCTGCGATAAGGTTTCTGAACATACGTATGCTTGTTAAGTACAGCTTTTATCTTGTCAGATTTACCTTTATTATAAAAGCTTTTTGTAGGATTTATGGCTGCACAATTTATGTTTGATCATTAGTATATTCATAACATGTTTGTAGACTATACCTGTGCTAGGAACTTATACATAATACTATTTCTGAGTGTTGTCTGGCATTGTGACATGAGAAATGAAGGCATTACTTATCCTTGTGATGACTTTCATTCCCAGCAAATCCCAGAAGGTTATTGTCTGAACGCTCTAAAGGTGATCTGGAAAGAAAGAAACAAAACCTATTTTGGTTATGTGGCTAAGTCCATATAATGACGTCTCCCAGAAAAGAACATAGAAGTTATGCGAACATGACTGGAATTTTTAAACAAAACCAAAAACCTCCACCAAAAATGACTACGTCAAGACAGAGAAGAGAAAACAATGTTTTAGCACGTGGCTTGTTTGTGCTTGCGTGGCACATGCACTGCTGGCAAGGAGTTATAGATGTGCTATTTACAGAGACAGAAAGTGAGAAACAGAGAGATGCTGCTGTGGCAGTGGTACCTTGCACTCTATTGCACCACTCTAGCTTTGTCTCTAACCTCATGCAGGTCGACGTAGCCTCTCGTGGTGCTCTGAGTGCCGTTGATGTAGCCTCTCTTGGTGCTGTGAGTTATCCCATGTCAGTGCTATCTTCTCGTCTAACTCTGAACTTGCTCAGAGTTCAGATTGGTGTTCTGCTAGGCTTTCATTTCTGCCTTTAGCTCAGCATCTGTTCAGACACTGTTGTTTCTGATTGTACACCTGTCAACGTTTCTGGTTCTAGTTCTATGTCAAATCCTGTCCTTTGCCGCAGTCACTGTCTATGATCCTCTTTCTGTTCTTGACCCTTTATATGCCCAAGATACCTCCTGTCTGCTGCATTTACTTCTGCCTCAGGCTCTTCTCACATAAGAACCCATGCTCCTGGTACTTGTCTCATTCCAGCCTCCATCAGTGGTACTGTATCCGCCTTAGTCACTGATCTTTTTCCAGTGTCAGGTTAATCCTCTGTTTGTGACCCAGTGGCTCTGCTCCTGACCCTGAACATGTCACTGTGAAATCTTTTGTTTTAGTCTCGGCCTCTGAAAGATTTAGTTTAAAACAAAATGTCTGCACGAGGGGTATAGCAGTGTAGAAGCACTGGGTTTAGATAAGTCTGGGTTTGTGGCCTGTGGTTGGCACAGGTTTTTCTCAGAATACTTTCCATGTACTCCCTGTGCTTGCATGGGTTTCCTCTAGGTGCTCTAGTTTCCTCCGACAATCCAGAGACATGCACATTAGGCTAATTGGCTATTCTGGTTTGCCCCTACTTGGAAAAAACAACCCTGGATGGTTGTTTGTCTGTGTTGGCCCTGTTCTGGACTGGTAAGGTCTTCAGGGTGTACCCCCATCTTTTACTCAGATAGCATCCCCGCAACCCTACATTCACACAGGGAGCGATGAGCATCACCCAAATCGATTCGCCACGGGACTACACATGAAATCACCTCAAGTGGAAGACGTGTTGCTTCGCCGCTGAATTGTCACCAGCTCACATGGCAAGTGTAGAATGGAGACTCTTGTGCATCATGACCCGGGAAGAGTTAAACATGTATAAATATATTCTCACGGGAAATGACAACCGTTTCATAAACATGGACCCAAGCATGGTGTTTATGGTTATTATCCTTGTAAAATCTCTGTGTAAAGCACAGGAGATTTAGACACAGCAGTGATGCTCTTCTCTTCCATGTTAATGTGGGTGGATTAATGAAACCTGTGTTTGTTGTTTCCCTGTGGAATGATTTTGGGGGGCATCTGTCAATCAATGGTATCTTAAAGCTCTGATTGGTTATTACTCAAACGTGTGGCGTGAAATTTCAGCTCCCTTCGTGTCACTTGAGAAAATTTTGGTTCTTGTCGCTCATTTCGCTGGATATCATTGACTGTGCGTGATTTCTCCGCTTGTGCCTCTTCCTTTGTGAATCTGCCGGCATATTCAGCAGTACAGATAATGAATGAATAAATAAATAAAAAGCTGATGTTAGAGTAGAATTCTTTGATGAGCTATTAAAAAGAAATAAAGTAAAATGGTTAATACATTTATTAAAAGAGAGGTTTAAGTTTCTGGGGCAGTGGTGGCCCGGTGGTAGGGTGCTGGATTACTGATCCCAAGTTTGGGGGTATAAGCCCCACTCTCAACGGGATGTCACTGCTGTCCCCCAGTGCAGCAAAACTGGGTTATCAAAAGCCAGCCATGTCTCTCATTGTCTGTGGTGAGAGGCATGTAAAAGAACCATTGCTGATTTTCTTCAAGAGTAGGCTGCATAGCCATCAGCGTGTTTCTGCCCTGCGATGGCCTGTCCAGGGTGTACTCTGCCCTCGCCCAGAGTCGGCTGAGATGGGCGCCAGCCTCCCCGCGACTCTAATTAGGATTAAGCGCTTCAGAAAATGAATGAATGGATGAGGTTTAGGTTCCCTGTGATGGATTGTCAAGATGTTCAAGGTGTTTTTCAACTTCGCCCAGAGACAGCTGGGATACGCTCCAGCCTCCCTGTGACCGTAGCACGTTTTAGCGTTTCGGTAACTGAGTGAATGAGTGAAGTTTTAGAATTCTTTTAAAATTCAGTTCAGTGGATCTTAAATTAAAAACGTCTCCAAGCAATACGATGTACGTATTTATGACATCATGAAAGAGGGATCTATTTGTTAGACGCCACACGGAGGCGAGAGAGAAGGATGGAAAGATTGAATTCTGTAGTGTTACAGACCTTTCTATCTGTCACAGCAGGACACTGTGTCATCCTTAAAGAGGACTCATCTTTCTTCCTAACTTCAGATCTGACAGGAACATGACAAGGGTGTGTGCACTGCAGGAGACACGCTGAGTGACACACACTCACACTCGCCTCACAATTTACCAAACAATATGAGACACTTGAAGGTTTTGGTATAGTATTAAAAGAAAAGTGTATAATCTGTATGGAATGCTCACAGCACATTCAATAATTCATTACACTTATTAATATTTGTTTATAAAAATACTGCGAATAATTCAGTGTTTTCGGGTTGGTTAATTGTCTCTACTTGGTTTTTAATGAGAATTATTTAATTCAATCCCAGCCTTTAATTAAAATCTCAGCTTAAATTCCATCTTTTTAATATATCATATGTCATGTTCCTCACTAACCTCCGCCTATATTTTCCAATATGTAATGCATCACAAGCTTGCCTTATATAAGAATATTTGTTAATCTCAGAATTAAGTGAAATGCTACAAATCACAAGAGTATGGTTTGTTAGTGATGCCCACGGCGTTCCCATGGAGATATCAATACCATGAGCCCTCATTAGCAAATGCTGGACTGCAGGAAAAATACTTCTGTTTTTTTTCCTACCTATTTTTTCCGGTTAATATTAATATCACTCCCTAAAAACATCATCTGTTTTTTAAATGGAAGTACAGTCTTGCTCTAATAACTGCACACTGTGCACTGTGGTGGCGTTAGTATAACCTGTCTAATGCAGATGATCATGTCATCCACATAACAGATATTTGCATATTCTCAGTATAGTGTGTATTTTCTTCTAGGCTAAGCTATTTCAGTCTAGACTATTAAAGAGCAAATGCTAAAATATACATTTAAATATACTTTATTACGTAGATTTCTTCAGGTACTTACTAGTTTTTAAGAACTTGGAGGTTTTGATTATAATGATCATAATTCTGGTGAGGGGGTTTGTGTGTGTGTGTGTGTGTGTGTGTGTGTGTGTGTGTGTGTTTTAACAATTACAAACAATCCTGTTAAATAATATCACTATGGACTATATAGGAAAAGAGAACCGCACTGCTCCATTTTGGTCATTCCTCATTGTTGAGGTGAAAGGAAAGAATACTAAAATAAAGGAAAGCACTGGAAGTGAAAGCAATGGAGAAGATTAAAAATGAAATGGAAAGAAAGAATATTAAAAAAAAAGAAAGCAATGGAAAAGAATGGAACAGGAAAGAAAGAATATTAGAAAGAAAGGAAAGGAAAAGAAGGAATATTAAAATAAAGGAAAGGAAAGGAAAACAAAGAATTTTAATACAAAAGAATGGAAAGAAACGGAAATTCGGAAAAGAAAAAATATTTTAAAAAGTAAAGGAATGGAAAAGAAATTAAAGGAAAAAAAATATTAAAATAAAGGAAAGGGGAGGAAAGTAAAAGAAAGAATATTAAAGTAAAGGAAAGGGAATAAAAGGAAATTTGAGAAAAAGGAAATTATAGCAATTACAAGAAAAAAAAAGGAAAGTAAGTTAAAGGAAAGAGAAGGAAAGGAAAGGGTGCAGCATTTAAAAATACTGACAGGTTGTGTGGTGACTAATGCTTGCTTGCTGTCAGGGATTTTAAAATAGGTTCTGACAGTAAGGAATTGCTCTTTCTGTGACTGTCTATCTATTTGTCCCTCCGTTATAAACTAATGTAATGTGCCAGGACTAAAAACAGAGCATATGTTGTTTTATCCGTGCACTTGCTGGTGGTGAAGCTTGTAGGTTTTCCACAAAAGGTTGTTTTTTTTTTGGGGGGGGGGGGGGGTTTTATTGATTTAAGTGATCTATCCAACATAATAACGTCATGACTGATTGAAAGCCTGTCATTTGTCTGTTGTTTAGTTAATTGATTAATTGAATTGGATGGTGTATAAATCATCTTTGCTCTTAACTCATTTCCATCCTGTGTTGCATAACATATCTAGTGCAGTCGTGTGGCATCAGAAAGGCACTTGGTTTTGTATAAATGGCATTTGAATTATTCATCTTGGGCCGTCTGTATGAGAGCGTTTTAGAGACGTTCTCACTAGGCCTCAGGCCATGAATAATTGATCATAACTGATTAAAGTTTGCCAGTGATTAGTCCAGACTTCAGAGTTGATAAAAAGATACACCTGTGTTTGTGGTCTCCTTGGTATAATACTGTCTTTGCTACCTTTTCCATCATATTTGATGAAATAGTGAACCTTTCTACTTTAGAGTAGACCTAACACCATTTAAGCAGATTGATTTTATATCAATACTTTTAAAAGATTAAAATATTTTTTTGAAATTATTACCAATGAATTAAAGCAGTACAATAATGTTTTTATAAATCCCTCTTCAGTGTGTTATAGTGGTTCTTTACTGGAGTCTACAGTCCTTCAGGGTGGATGACGCAAAGCCAAGGGGTCCATAAATTTAATTAAAAAAATGTGTTACAGTGGTGGAAATCACAACCCATCATTCATTCATTCATTCGCTGAATCGCTTACTCCTACAAGGATCAAGGAGACGACACCCTGCACATGCGGGTACACCATGAACAGCTCGCCAGATCATCGCAGGGCCAAAACACACACCCATTCACACTCAAACCTAGGGTTAATTTTGGTAACAGCCAATTAGCCTAATGTGCATGTCTTTCGACTGTGGAAGGAAACCAGAGCACCCGGAGGAAACCCATGCAAGAATGAGGAGAACATGCATATTCCACAGAGAGACACCCAAACCTGAGACTTTAACCCAGGACCTTCTTGCTGTGAGGCAGATGTGCTAATCACTATGCTACCATGCCGCCTCAACCCATTATGATTAAAGCAATTCTACACATTATATTTATTAGTTCAGCAGTTCTTCTAGTTAGTTTGGCTTGTTACTTAAAAAGAATTGATTTTACCCAAACCTCACTAACTCATCCATCAATCCATTATCTATACCGTTTATCTGTCAGGAAGCAGGAGCCGATCTCAGCTGACTTCAGGCGAGAGGCGGGGAACACTCTGAACAGGTCGCCAATATATCAGAGGGCTAACACAGTCACAAACAACCATTCTCACTCACATTCTCACATCTGTCCAAAATTTCGAGTAGAATTTTAACTTAATCAGCATGTCGTAGGAATGTGGAAGGAAACCGGAGCACCCGGAGGAAATCCACACAAATATTGGGCGAACATGTAAATTCCACCAATATTACCCCATGTGAGCCATGAGTACCCACAAGCCTCTTGTTGTGAAGCAACAATGCTTACAAGAGTTGCCACCAACAATGCTTACCACAGATGATTACCACCATGCCACCTCACTAACCCATTCATTATTTATTTTCTGGACAGATTAATCCAGCTCGGGTCGCGGGGGGGCTGGAGCCTATCTCAGCCGACTCTGAGCGAAAAACCTGAACAGCTCGCCATATGCACAAACAATAACACAACCATTCAGACTCACATTCATACATATGAGCAATTTGGAACAACCAACTGGCCAAATGTGCATGTCTTTGGACTGTGGGAGGAATCCAGAGTACCTGGATAAAACCTATGCAAGCATGGTAACTCCACACAGAAATGCCCGAACCCAGGGCTCACACCCAGGACCTTCTTGCTGTGAGGTGGACATGCCAACCACTACGCCACCATGCCGCCTGCCTCGTTAAGTCAATACATCTAAACCTGTAAACTCACTCAGTTATTTACTCATTTGCCAATCCGCTTAAATCCACTATTAGGATCGTGGGGAGGCTGGAGCCTATCTCAGCCGACACTGGGCAAAGGCAGGGTACACCCTGAACAGCTCACCAGAATATCGCATGGCCAAAACACACAACCACTGTACACATGTTTATTGACTACCTCACGAAGGCTGGTTTGCACTCAGTGTCAATGACAATTTCTGCACTATACTGTAAAAATACTGTATTTTTGTGCACATATTTCTTTACAGTTTATTTCTTCACTTTATATTTATCCTTACTTACAGTGAGCGAAGTGAAACTGGAGACAAATTCCTTGTTTGTGTTCACAAGCTTTGCCAATTAAACTGTTTCTGATTCTGATTCTGACAGCCAGTTAACCTAATATACATGTCTTTGGACTGTGGGAGGAAACTGGAGTACCCAGAGGAAACTCACACATGCATGGAGAGAACATGCAAACTCCACACAAAAACGCCCAAGCCCGGGACTCGACCCAGGACCTTCTTGCTGTGAAGTGGATGTGCTAACCACTGGTCACACTTCCAGGTTGACAAAACGAATTCAATTTTTTCAGTTTTCTGAAATAATCAGTTTTCTCTGATGCTGAGTATTGAAGCACAGGTATGATTGTTTGGTGATAAGCTGACATCATAGTATCAGAAATTCGGATTTAATGTACAGGGGTGCTCGAAAGTTTGTGCACCCTTTAGAACTTTCTATATTTCTACACTATATAGATTTTCCTCAATAAATAAATGATCAAGCGTAACATGTTCTGTCTCATTTGTTTAATTGCAGTCTCTATATCTATATCTATGTCTTTTAGGACTATGGTGATGATTGAGGTCATATTTAAGGGCTCTTTCAAGCCCCACTGTATCATTTAGAGAAGCACAGTAGTGCCGTAGTTTATACTGTCGCCTCGCAGGAAGCAGGTCTTGAGTTCGAACCTGCCGGGTGACCAGGGCCTTTCTGTGTTCTCACCATGCCTCTGTGGATGTGGGTGTTGGTGATTGACATTGGCGATCTGTCCAGGGAAAATATCAATGGCCGAATTTCTTGAGAAGTCTGGGCATCCCTAAAAAAAAAATCAGTATAGTGTAACAAAGGTCAAATTGTATGTAATATGGGTTATGTTGTGTATAATTACACAGAATGTTATTTCTTTTTATTTTTTTATTGCTTAACCTGACATAGAAATGTTCTTTGGGTGGAGTTTGGGTTGACCTTATGCCCTTGCATCCTCAATTGGAGAACCCTGTTTACCCACTATAAAACTGACCAGTCCAGCCTAATCACTTGTCACATGTCACTTTGGAGGAAGTGGTCGTGAAGGACTCACTTTTATTTTCGTCATTGTCACTGTCAGCACCCCAATAAAATTGCTTATTGGGATGGCAACGGTGTGGTATCCTTAATAACATCATCACACAACGCAGAGGACACCGGTTACAATAATATGTTCACTCCAGTCCTGTTGTTCTTGTTGGATAAAAGGAAAGCTGGACCAAGCCTGTCGCTAATATTCAGCTCATTGATAAAGTGAGGATGCTTACTATAAATGAGCTGAATATTAGCGACAGGCTTGGTCCAGCTTTCCTATGTGGACTGTAATGTAAGTGCTAACAGCCAGAACTAATGCTAATTGAGGCTGTCTGATACTTACATTTATACTCAAATAGTCAGTAATTCGTCCTGCTAGCTACACCGAATCCCTTAACACATCCCTGTTCTAGCTGGTGATGATCCGTTTCTGTGACGTCAGGTGCTGCTGTGGGATCACTCCTCTGTGCTTGTAACCTTCAAAGTCCAACTAAAGATGGCACTTTGATCTGTTTTGGAAAGCGAAGCACTGAAATGCATGGCAGAACTCAGGATAAGGAGGGGGAGAGAGAGAGAGAGCGAGAGAGGGAAGGGGAGAGGGAGAGTGACAGTGACAGGTAATGACAGTGGCTACACACGGTGACCTTTAAAGCGATCACAGAAGCATGATGGCAAAGCTCAAGGTGACTGTGTGTGTGTGTGTGTGTGTGTGTGTGTGTGTGTGGTTTTCTCTTCTTCAGGGACGAGTTTAGGGAGAAAGTGTTACAGTGTGTAAGAGACAAGGTGTGATAGGAGGAGCGACGCTGTCAGGGTGAGTGTGAGCTGTAGTAGACGAAAATGAGTTAGCCAGTGAGTATTAACTACAAAATGACCACATATGCCAGCCCTGTTGAGAACAGAGAAATGGAGAGAAAGAAAAAAAAAAAAGATAAAATGCATGGTTCGTACAGATAAGGTCTAAGGTGGTGGATGAAAGTTTTGGGACTCCTGTCAATCCTGACAGTTTTAAGCAAACACCCCACCCCATCTCCTCAAAAAGCCTCCCAGCCTGCCTCTGCTTCTCACCTGGCCCAGGCCTCGCCTGCCGTTGTTTCTACCTCTTTGGAGGCTTCTGGACAGGAGGAGAGGAATACTAAGTGAGCAAGCATAGATTTTCGGCAGGTGGGGTGAGGGGTTGGGGGTTGAGGAGGGAAAGGGGGATGGTGCTTGGTCGGGCACATCTACCCACATCAAACTCTCCTTCTCTTTCTGTACTGCTCTTTTTTGCTCCTCTTCTTTTCTGGCACGCTCTGGAGGGACCCTCTGTTTGTCAGCCAACCAGTGGAGCATCTCCTTCTTAACCCTCCCTCACACACACACACACACACACACACACAGTCTCGCTTTCTCCCTCTCACACTCAGACAGGCACGGTCTCTCGTGCACTCTGTATTTTTTTTCTCATCCTGTCTTTGGCACTCTGCTTTAATCCGACTTTTCTTCCGTTATAGTTTTGTTGATAAAGTCAGTAGTCGAGAGAAAGAGACACTGAGCTGGAGACGAAAGGCTTTTTGGCGAACCGAGCTTGGCTTGGCTGTTTGGTGCATACAGAAGTGACAGAAGTCAGCAAAGTTTCTAAGAGACCTTTTCGAATTCAAGTTCAGGTTCAAGTTCTTTATTGTCATATGCGCAATGTCTGCACGATGAGATTCTCAGCTTGTTTATATCATCTCTATGCTGCTGACACATAAAGAGAGACAGTAACACAAATTTAAACTACACTCACGTAACAGTACATGCATGCATAAAAATAGACAGAAAGTATGTTATATATAATAATAATAATGATAATAATAATAAGAAGAAGAGAACAACAACAACTAATAATAATAATAATAATGAGGAGATGTGAAGTGTAAAGTGGCTGTTTGGTTTAAAGATGTGTGAAAATATGTATAAAGTGCTGAGTGCAGTTTGTTTCTGCCATGTTTGTGGCGGCGTCCTGGTGGGAGTGGTAGAGAGGGACATTTATTGATCACGCTGATGGCCTGGGGGTACATTCTGGTAAAATACCTTTATGAAAGATAACAAGGGGTGAGAGAGAGAGAGAGAGAGAGAGAGAGAGAGAGAGACCGACCACTGCCACAACTGTTTCCACTGCTGCATCTCTAGAAGATTCCACTGGGGCTGCATCACACACACACACACACACACACACACACACACACACACACACACACACCAACCAGTGACATTCACTTTTTTAAAACTATATATTATATAGTAAAAACAGTATAGTAACAGTATAAACAGGACACTCCACACACACCCCAATTACTGGTATTCAGTTTTCTTAAATACACTCACTAATATGGCAGAACACTCTTCTCCTTACACACACTCACACACACACACACACTCACTCTCTTTCTCTGTCTCTCTCCCTCTCTCTCACACACACACACATGTCAATTAGTGTTATTCACTTTCCTTAAACACACTCACTAATATGGCAGGACACTCTTCTCCATACACACACACACACACACATCAATTAATGTTATTCACTTTTTTAAACATACTAATATTGCAGCACACTCTACACACACACACACACACACACACACACACAAACACACACACAGTGTTATTCACTTTTCTTAAACACACTCACTGATACAGCAGGACACTCTTCTCCACACACACACAGGTACACGTCAATCAGTGTTATTCACTTTTCTTAAATACACTCATTAATATGGCAGGACATTTCACACACACACACACACACACACACACACAATAAACTCACACAAGTACAATTAACTGTTCACACGAGGCTCAAACTGATCAACCACAACATAGGAATCATCAACACTGACTGTTAGACAATTCCAAATTGTTTTGTGCCTCTTGATTCTCCTCTGTACGGTAATCATATACCAAACCAATTTGTCAGCTAGAACAGTGTTTGCTGTAAACGGTTAAAGTCAAGGCCTGAGTCATCTCTCAGCTGAAGAAACTGATGAAGGCTTTTCTCTTTCTTCTGATCCCCCCACACGCATGGCGCTGGTCATGGGCGGGTGCGCAGAGCCTTCAGCCTCCACGAACAAGAAGAACAGAGAGCCAGAGAGGTTTCGAGAAAGGGGCAGGGAGAGGAATGAGGGGAGGGAGAAGAGGGAGAAGAGGACAGGCTAAGGCTGGCGGCGTACGCCTCAGGCTTCAGCTGAGACTGTCAGAGAAAAGGTGAAGCTGATGGGGGGAGAGGGAGTATAACATCAGATTTAAATATGAGCCTTTCAAATGCTGCTGGGCTGGGAGGAACATCAGACAGCAGCATTACGCACAGAAAAGAAAGCAGCCCGTCATGCTCAATATTTACCTCTCTCGTTGTCATTTTTATATTCCCACGCCACTACCGTTAAATGTCCCTGCCAGGATTTGACGACATTCTGGATTCAGTCCAGGGAAATGAGGATATCCTACTCCAGGAGAATTTTTTTTTAGTTCATGAACATCATTTAAAAAATTCAAAGCTGCCTCAAAAAAGGATTTCCAATAAATACACAGAATACAACATGTATGCGACCCTAGTACTATGAAGCAGTTC
>JAQMYF010000003.1:28356178-28367457 GCA_030014195.1 Neosilurus mollespiculum
TATATATATATACACACATACATATAATGCTCCTTTACTAAGTCAAGAAGGGGCCAATAATGGCAGTGCCAGAGTGCACATCAGTGTCATCACTGTCCTGATTATTGAGACTCTGTCGAAGGATTCTTAAAAGACCGTCCCATTATTTTTTATTCATTGAAGGTGGCAACCCTAGTGAGTTTTTTTGTTGTTGTTGTTGTTTTTTTGGAGATCAGAGAAGTGGTTTGTGAGAACTTCAATGCTGCTTACACTTGTGGATGGAATTGCTTAGCACTTTCATTCCTGAATTGATCTATTGTCTAAAATGGATGACACGTTTTGGCACATTCTACAAAGTCAAGAAAAGTGACAATATGTACGTCATATCTCAAAAAAGTTCCAAACCCATAGGACAGATAACCTGACTGAGGGTATCAAATCTTTTGAGCCCCAGTCTGTTGCAGTAGTCGAGCCTACCATAGCTGTGAGCAGCACTTCAACCTTCCAGTTGCACTTAGACATGGTCTTGTTAATTGGCAGGACATGAAAAAAATAAAGTGAAAGCATTAAGACAATGTAGTTTAATTGTGTCGTTTTGAGCATCAGCTCAATCATCAGATGAGCAAGGCTGACATGGGAACTTAACTCAAATTTATTTATTTTATTCATTAAAGGGGAAGTTGGAGCCAAACCCTGCTGACTCTGGGTGAAGGCACGGTACACCCTGAACAGCTCCCCAGTTCATTACCGGGCCAACATATGCACAAACATTCACATTTACATTCACACCTAGGGACAATTTCAGAGTAGACAATTAGCCTAGTGTGCTTGTCTTTGGACTTTGGGAGGAAACCTGCGAACCCAGATAAAACCCACACAAGCATGGAGGGAACAAGCAGAACTCCACACAGAATGCCATCGCTGACCATGGGGCTTAAACCCAGGACCATTTGCTGTGAGGCAAGGCAGCTGTCAGGAAATGGAAGTAGCTGATCAGAATCAAAAGACAATTTTCATACCAATAGCTTTCCAAGTGTACATGAAGGGATAATAGCCATGTGAATAAGGTATTTATATTTATATTTATGGAGCTTGGCAACCGGAGGCACGGTGGCACTGTGGTTAGCACATCCACCTCACTGCAAGAATGTCCCGGGTTCGATTCCCAGGCTCGGCACGTTTCTGTGTGGAGTTTGCATGTTCTCCCTGTGCTTGTGTGGGTTTACTCCGGGTACCCCGGTTTCCTCCCACAGGCCAAAAACATGCACATTAGACTGATTGGTGGTTCCAAATTGCCCCTAAGTATGAGTGTGAATGGTTGTATGTGTGTTGCGAGCTGCTCAGGGTGTACCCCGCCTTCACCCAGAGACAGCTGAAATGGGCGCCAGCCTCCCTAATTAGTATTAAGCAGCCTAGACAATGAATGAATGAATTTATACAACCTAGTAGTTGAGGGTTAAGGGCCATGCTCAAGGGCCCCACAGTGGTAGCTTGGTCGTACAGGAGCTAGAAGTCTGATAATCTTGTTATCAGCCACCCAAAGCCTTAATCACTGAGTCACCACTGACCCATTATATTAAAGGCTGCATCACATATTTACGTTGTGACCTTGTTGAAGGTCTTAGTAAGGGAGTACACATGCAAAAGAAGTCTAGATTATTCTCACTTTCCGTGGTGGTTAGGAGGGACCCTGGTGCAGTAGCGTACTATACTATTACACACCATGAGTTCTGCTTTAAACACATAACCGAAGATATTTTCCATTTCTTCCACTACGAAACTGATTTGATCGAAGAAACCTGTTGCACTCTATTGAAAAGACCACTTCATACAAAATAATCTTGCAGTCAGTCAGCATATTATATACATCCCGCAGTGCAAGAATACACGCCTATGCTGATGGCAGAACACTACTGCACAGTCATAAGATGTGCCTTTTTTGTCAAGACGCCGAGCTCCTTCCAGTTGGCTTTAATTATAAGCCAGAGGTCACTGACGTTGTTAGTGTCTGGTTGACACTAATTGGCCTAAGGTGGAGAGAACTCTCACTGTGAGACATGCAGAGAGAGGAGGGGTCAGAATCAGAGGTACGTCACAGCAAAGCGGCGGACAGAAATAACAAGAGAGAAATGAGTGTGCGTAATAAGTGAGGGGACAGGTGCATGAGGAGCAAAGGAAATGGGCTGTGTATATACACTCACTGGAGCTCATTAATGAGCCAACCATACCGCCTCTTGGCTCAAGTTGGCTTATTGATTTGTATGGGTTATTTAAGTTGTGACAAGTGGTTGGACTATCTAGAGAATATGAGAGCAGGATTTCCTCAAAATGGAAGTATTGATCAGTTCATAAAAGATCAGGGTACATAAATGGGAGCTACCAGGGGTGATCTGAGATTTGTTGGGACTCTCAAAAAGTGCTGAGGTCTTTTATATTATTATAAGATATATAATGAACACATCATGTATGGAATTAAACATGATGTTGAAAAATAATCCACACCAGGGTGGTGATGCATGTCAATATGAAGAGGTGGGAGGTACCATGTAATGGGGGGCCAAACTCTGTGTCCCTCTGTCAGTTGTGCCAGTCACAGTGTCTCACCATGTATCTGCACAACCACTTATGACAGAGACTAAGGTGCCTACTATATGATATTGGGTTCAAATGTAAGGTCTTTGGTCAGGCTTTTAGAAAAAGTGGATTTGGTTGCTATGGTAACCATGGTCGTTATGGAAAGGTTCTCTTTTGAATATCTCCACAACCACTTATGATAGGAACTTGAAGCTGTGCGAAAAGTTCTGCGGGCGGGATGTTCCAGAGTGGTATCATCTCAGAGTATATAGCATCACAGAGAGTTTAGGTCGGTTGCTAAGAGCATTGCTAAGTGGTCAATCCCATTACGTGGGACATCCTACAACTAGATAATTGGTTCATATGAAAGGTCTTCGGACAGGCTTTCCGGAAAAAGTGGATTTGGTTGATATGGTAACCATGGTTGCTGGATAAACATTTATTTGAATATCTCCACAACTGCTTTTGATACAGACTTGACATTGGGCTCATATGCAAGGTCTTTTAAAAGGATTTCAGGCAGAGTGGATTTGCCACTCTGGGACATCCCACCCACAGAGGTTTACGCACTGCCACTAGGGGGGTTTTAACAGTTTGTTGGCAACAGTTAACTTTTTACATTTACTAATGAATGACACATCATGTCAGCACTAACAAATTACAAACTCTTGTTCTGTGACAAAGCGCACTGACACAGGAGACTCGGAGACTGTACACACCCATTTATTTTGAGGCAGATGACTGCTCTCATAGCTAACCACAATCAAACACATGTTCAAAATTCATTATCATATGCTTGTCATAAGTGAAGTGGTTCTGATTAAACCCAAATAACGATTATTTGTTTCCCCAGGATATTCTTGGTATTCTCTAGGTGTCATTCATCTGCTGAAGCCATAAAGAGCTTAGAGAGCATGTACAGACACTCATTGTGGAAAGCTATCAATCAGAAGTGGTGCACAAAAAAATTCTTTCAAAACATTACATGTGCCAAGGAATGCAAGGCCATCATCAAGTGTAGAAAATGTGGTACCACAGTGACATTACCAAGAACAGGATGTCCCTCCAGAATCAATGAAAGGACAAGACAAAAAGTTATCAAGGAGGCTGCCAGGAGATCTACAGCGACATTAGAGCTTCAGGAATATGTGGCGAGTACTAATTATTCCCTGCATGTGAAAGCAACAGTTTTTGCTACCTTTTAATGTGATGTGGCAAACAACAAGTTCAATGTTTTAATGTTTTCAGAGAAGAAATAGTGTGTAGAATTTTTATATAAACTCTATACTGTATTTCGTTTCATTCCATTTCATTTCCCAAACTGCTTTATTCTTTAGTAGAGTCTCAGGGAGGCTTGTACCCCCTGAACAGCTCGCAAGACCATTGCAGGGCCAACACACACACAAAACCACTGATACATAGAGGAAGTCACGGACTATGTATATATGTATATATTTATATTTATGACATTTGACAGATACCCTTATCCAGAGCGACTTACATTTTTCATCTCATTCATCCAGCTGAGTAGTTGAGGGTTAAGGGTCTTGCTCAAGTGCACGACAGTGGCAACCTAGTGGTACTAGGGCTTGAACCCCCCAAACTTCTGATCAGTATTCATTTATCTATTTTATGGGTACAGTGTACTGCAGAATAACTTCAGGAGAAGAAAAAAAACAAGTCTGTTGAATGCTGTTACACACAGTTCCAATCAAAAGTCTGGACACACAGGTATAGTATAACAGGCAAAGAGAAACCTGAATAGCTTTTTTTCTGGCTAATCACAAGAAAGGGTAAAGAGGAAATAACGTACTCTCGGTGCAAGGTCTGACAGATCAAATGACAAATCAACATGAAGAATTTGTATTCGATTTAAAAGCATACAATAGGTTTTTCTTTGTACTACCTATCCCCTGTATTCCTGAAACAGGATTGGGACGCGACTGCATGACAGACAGCTCTTCAGTCTACTTTAGAAACGATCCTCAGTGGCAGGTGCAAGGATGACTCGTGACACAGCAGCTTCGAGGTCATACGCAGAGCTTTGTCACACAGCACTTTAGTAACACAGACACACACACACACACACACACCCTTTAGGCAGTTTGCTCACAGCACATGAATCCTTATCCCATCAATTCTCAATACAACAAAGTTATGGCACACTCTTGTGGTAGACAGCGCAAAGTTAACCGAGTCGTATACTCTCACTGTGCGCTTTATTAGCACTACCTGAACACCTTTTTATATCGTATTAATTGTGCAAGGGAAATGATTGCCTCTGCATTTAATCCATCCAAAGAGAACACACACACACACACACTTGGAGCAGCGGGCTGCCACACACATTGTGGCGCCCGGACAGCGGTTGGGGTTAGGTGCCTTGCTCAAGGGCACTTCAGCCATGAAGGTGCTCACTCTCCCAAGGCCACACATTTTTCCTTTTGGTCCCAAAGCCGTTTCTCTAACCATTAAGTTACAGCTGCCCCCCAGGGTGTGCTGTGTGTTCTAAGATGATTGTTTGCCATTTTTTCCTGCTTCTATCACATCATCTTTAAGAAATGACTGTTCACTCTCTTCTGCCTAATATATCCCACTCCTTGCCCCTGTAACAAGATAATCCATGTTGTTCACTTCACCTATCAGTGCTCATAATGTTTTTAATGTTATGACTGATTAGTGCAGCGACAGTTTAGTGTAGCATTTAGTGTAGCGATTACTATAGCCAGTTTAGAGTAGGCAGTTGATCTAATCTGCATGTCTTTGGACTGTAGGAGGAAACCAAAACCTGGGTTCGATGTGAGAACTTGCCTGCTGTGATGCAACAGTGTTGTCCAGTGCACCACCGTGCCACCCATCCTCAACCAGGCCAAGAAAAAAAAAATTATATTCAGGTTAGTAAAAGATACATTTATTAGTATTAAATACAATATTTATTAAAGGAGCTCTATCACGATTGTTACCACGTTTTTTAAATAGCTTAATAGTTTAAAGTTTTCAACTTTACTGACGGAAATGGATTACAACAAGGACTTTTTGAAATCTTTTTGGGCTGAACAGTTTTCAGAGATTGAAATCCTATTGCAAACTCCGAGCCTATTTATCGTATGAATCACATTCTTATCTAATATCTTTGTAAACCAAATTTCCTTCTGTATAAATGACTATGCCTTCTTTGATAACCCCACTGATGTCATTTGGGCTATTTTCTTTAAACAACCATGGCACAACCCCCTTTAAGCATTTCCTGAAAAGAAGCAAGTGGTTCCGTCTGTCTGTCCGTCTGACTTGTTAGTGCAATAACTTTGAAAGGAAATGACATAGGATCACCAAATTTGGTGTATGGGCCCCCCTCATTGGCAAATATGGTGGGATTGTATATGGGTCACCTTGAACAAGTTTCAAGGTCACAAGGTCACTTTTTATATATTGGACTTGTCAAATAGTCCTGGTGGCAGGAACATCTGGACCCCTGTGGTCTATTTTTTCTATACTTACTTCTTGCACTGCAACGCAAGTAATTTTAACACCCTTCAGGGTTTTGGGGTTTTTTTTTTCGTTTTTTGTTTGTTTGTTTGTTTCCCCTATTATCAGTGGGGGAAAATAGTGGTGATGGAAATTGATCTCTGGGCCACTTGGAAACAGATTTGGGGTTAAAATGATTAGTTTAACTCAATATGAATGCATAAAAACACAGAAAGATTTATGAAAGGATTTTCTGCTAATAAAAATATTTTATTACAAAATGTACAAACACATACATACAAGGTACAAATTCCTCACCACTCAATTTTCTTATTCAAGTGATAATAATAATAATAATAATAATAATAATAAGTAGAATTTAATCACATTCTAGCATTATATAGACTGGCGTTAAACCTGTTGCCTGGCAACATAACCCTCACTTATTCCATGAAGGAGTTTTTGTTAACACTGATGCATTCATAGTGGCTTCTTCTTCAGACCAAAAACAGCAATAAGCAGGATCATCTCATACAAGGCTGGGATTACACTGAAAGAGCACAAGAGAGAACGAGATCAAGAAAGTGTCAAGACAAGGACAGGTGTTGTAAATTAGCATTTAGCTACAAAAACACTAAACACAGTGTATCTAGTGCTTGTTGATAATTTGTATGTTTCAGCTCTAATGCTATTGAAATATCCATGTCAAATTCATAAACTATGGAAATATAAGGCATATAGCCAGATATATAGAACATATATTTATAGAAACATTTGCACATATGCAGCAAATAATATGACAATGGATCAAACTGAATGAGAATATAAAAATATTTGTGCATCATGGTTACATGCGACTTATTAACCAGGTGTGAGGTCAGTACAGTGAAAGTCCAGACTTTTTTGTATTGACTGAATGATAGCAAGAAGTGAAAGCTGATGCGTGCATCCATTTGTGCATGCAAGTTTCATTTAAAATAAGACAACATGAACAACACAACTCTGTTTGGTTTCTCATCTTTTGGGATTTATGTCACCAAGAGTAAGATTAGATATAATACTTATTCAAATATGGAGTAAGAAAACAAGAAAACACTGGCTTTATTTATTAAAAAAAAAAAAAAGTTACTGACCGATCCGAATGTGGAAATTCTGGACTGCTTAACAGCCAATCAGATTGTGCATATCATTTACATATTACAAATTATTCAGAGTGAACAGATAACAAGTTTGAAATGGAAACATGTACATAAGCATAGGGCGTAGTATATTTAATTTATTTATTTCATTTTTTTTTTAAGTAAAGCTTAGCAGATGGCCTCACATGGCTTTGTTTACTTTGATATCAATAAAACTGGAGTGATGTAGCTGAGTTAGAGGACTGTCAGAGCCACCACATTCACAGTGTTGCATTTGTACCTCTCAGGCTTTTTCAGTGCTTTTCATTGTTTCCATGGCTAGTAGTAGGGTTCATATCTTGGGCCTTTGGGTTTAAATCAATAACATTTGGAGCTCTAAACTGATACAGACACAGACAGTACCACTGTTACACCCCTATTGCCAACTCACCTACAGAAGCCAAAGATCCACCAGTAAATGCTGCAGGTCCACTGCTCAAACAAAAAGAAAAGCAGTGCAACAGAGCCGCTTGCATGACAAGCTGTAGCTGAATATTCATTGTCAGGAATCTAACTTTGGATTTAAAATTGCCCACTTACACTTCAAAAATTACTCTGTAAGCATACTATTTTAACTCCCATCACTGTACCAATGGGCCCAAATCATTAATCTTATAAGCTTATGGTATCAGTCACCTGTTACTCATTCAGAAGCCCCTGCAGCCCCTCATTCAGAAGCATTAGGCTTAAATAGTTAAAGAGTGGTTCAGGGTGCATGAGGAATCATTTTCGCAAATAAATTGGCACCACAGAGTCCCAAACTTAACCCCAATGATAGTCTTTGGGATGTGCCGGATAAGACTTTACTGAGTGATCAACTCTCCTGTCATCAACACTAAATCTTGGGAATCAGTTTATTCAACTCTGGATGGAAATATATGTGATGTTGCATGAGTTTATTAAAACACTGCCATGGCAGATGTGCACTGTAATCAAAGCTAACAGCAGTTCAACAAATGATTACAGTATGAGCAGTTTTAGAGTCTGGGAACAAAAGTCATGTTTGGCGATTAGCACCTATATATTTTTATAGAACTAATAATAATATCATGTTATTTATTTACAATTTTATACACCCTATGTGCCCTATCTCCTGTATAAATGTTACAGGTCTCTGACTAACGCTTTCTTAAATATTGCGATTTATACAGACATAATAATGCACAAATGTTGTGTCAAATTGCCCATTTTAACCAATGGTTAGACATGTTGTATGGGAAATAAAACGTGAATAATGAAACGTTTTTGTAGTTTTTCACTTTGCATGCTATATATAGCTGGCTGGACACCGTTTACAAGAATTTCTGTGAACCATCATAATGTAAATTGTGTTTAGCCCTCCTAAACAAGGGCTCTGACTTGGGTTATAAATTTCAGCTTGAAACCAAATACTATATTACCTTTAAAGGTACATATGTACTAAACATTGTATCAACAGTAGTTGGAATTTCCTTCAAAGTGCGGTACTGTAAAAGATGGCAAGTGACAGAAGGTTTGGTGTCCCCTCCTAAACATTAAAATTTTTCCATAAAATGGAAGGTCGATTGCACATGACTTTATTTTCACAACAGATAATTGTTAAGCTCTGAAATTTTAAATGATAATCGAGAATTCCTTGTCCTAACAGATCATCTAATAAATAAGAATTTGAAGTTGATTTTTTTTAGTCCCTGTGACATGTGACGTGTTCCCTGACTGTAAAACTGCCCGTAGATATACGGTATATTTGATTCAGCAGTGATGAAGATGGATAGAGGTGATAACATTACAGGATACATAAAAGTCCTTGATTGTTGTTGAACATGGAAGCTCCAGAGAAAAACCCAGCGAGTTCAATAGCAAACAGACCCAGAGTGACAGACAAGGCCACCACCAGCCTGTACACAATAGAGAATAGAAAATAAAGCAATGATGCAGAGTAGAGCATGAATTTAAAAAGAATATTAAAATTAAATCACACTACAAATCTGCTTATGGAGTACTGTGCATGTGGAAACAAAGGAGAGTCAGATATTTTATTCGTGTTGAAGAATTTTAAGTTTAAAAACAGCTGGATAAACAACTCGACTCGGCAACCAATCAGAAGAGCGAGAGCAAAAGGAAAAAAGACAGAGTCTGATATTATCAATGAGAGCATCATGAAGCAGGTTTTTTTTTTCTATAATTTAGCGGCAAGCTATTAAATTCTATCTGACCTACGCTGAATCTGTATTGTTACCCAGCTGTGAAGTTCTTTCAGATAAAGTTGCTCTCTACACTGTATTTTTGCCAGTAAACTAGACTGAGCAATTTAGCTAAATTAGCATTAGGTTAGAGCAATCATTCGTTCGTTTGATAGCTTAATTATCACTAAGTTAGCATTCATTCATTTGATAACTTGGGAGTCTGAGATCAAATGTTAAGAAACAAAAAAAAGGCATACAATCTCAAGAGAAATAAAAAAAGATGGCTGATGTTTACTAATATCAACGTGTCCAGTGCAGGGGTCATTGAGACCGTACAGGAGTAAGCAAATTGTTTCAGAAAGACATCATGACCATTTTATTTACGTGGTTATTAAATATGCCTGGTAATTGGATGGGCCCCTTTAAGGCCCTGTAAAGTCTGATTACAGCAGATATTTTTCTCAACAAACTCTCACCTCATGTCCTCTATATTATATTCTTCATCTGTGTAGGTCAGCGGCAGACAAGCTTTCACATTGTTCTCCTGATGGAAAAAGTAATCACAGTCTCTCATTAATATGCTCCATGGGACACATTTAGTTTAGCCAACGTTGTGAAATAATAAAGAATATATAAGAAAACAACAGAATGAAAAATCATGCGTGGATCTAGTGAGTACGGCATGCCTACATATTACTGTGTGCATTTCAGTAATGAATGATGCTCAGTTCTACAAAAGGAGACTCACCCTTGACCAGAATATGGTGATGACAATAACCAGGTGGGCAATAAGGGTGAGGAAACGGGCCGGTACCAGGCTGCTGATCGCCCACATTGACCTAAATGGAATAATAAACCAGATGTTACCAGTTAATAAACTCTTTAACTTGGTTAGCATGTTACTGCCTGGACACTGGACCATGTATAGAGTTATATATAATAGTGTAACATGAAGAGTCAGTTATAATGCAGCTATGAAGCAGTGCCACAAGCATGCAGTGTTAGTTAGTAAACAGCTACTAATGAAATCATGTACTGTACCTGAGGGTATATCTGTCCTAATCTGCACCTGGAATACAAAATTCAATACAGGAATAAATTTGAATTGTTTTAAAACGATCAGATTGCCCGTAAGTATAAAAACAATATACCAAACCGGAAGTGAAGAGTGCATGAAAGCACCGATGGTTTTGTCGTTGCTATGGGCTGCAACATGGCGTCCTTATATGGAAAGCCAAAGAGCTCACATTCCTCTACAAAATAAAAGCGTTTTACTTTATCACAATGCTAAAAACTGTTTCGACAGTATTACGTCATAAATTACACTTGTAGGAGTATTTACTGATAAATTAGCCATAGTGAAAGGATATATATATATATATATATATATATATAAAGGTCCTGAGTTGATTTTCTGTAGAACAGTGCTCAATACATCAAAGTAGAGTGAAATATATGGTATGTGAGAAAAAATATTTTTTTTTCTCATATATATGGGGCAGCCGTAGCCCAATTGTTGGAAAAGTGCCTTTGGGACTGAAAGGTCGCTGGTTTGATTCCCGAACCAGCAGGAAAAATGTGTGGTGGTGGAGGAGTGGGCTGCACCTTCCCTTCCTCCACATTCAAGACTGAAGTGCCCTTGAGCAAGGCACCTAAACCCCAACTGCACTCCAGGCGCCCCCGATGTGTGTGTCAGTCCACTGCTTCGAGTGTGTGTGTGTGTGTGTGTGTGTGTGAGTGTGTGTTCACTTTGGATGGGTTAAATGCAGAGGCAATAATTTCCCTTGCAGGATTAATAAAGTATAACAAAAGAAAAAAAAGAAAAAATATATATATATATATATATATATATATATTTTTTTTTTTTTTTTTTTTTCTTTTCATGACTATGAAAATAGATTCACACTGAAGGCATCAA
>JAQMYF010000003.1:28368682-28384665 GCA_030014195.1 Neosilurus mollespiculum
GTGTGAATCTACAATGTCAATAGTCATGAAAAGAAAGGAAACTCATTGAATGAGAAGGTGTGTCCAAACTTTTGGTCCGTACTGTATATATATATATAATGCATTAAAATCTTATTATATCATTGGTAAATAAAACTTTCATTGATCTATGACCATTTAAAAAAGGCCTCAGTTTTCAGGTCCTTAGGGTTTGCTGCTCATATCTACACGTGGGGTCTTCTCTCAAGGAGGCGGCCATCTTGCACCGCCATGTTTCTTCACTAGCCCAGAATTTCTAGACTAGATGCTTCTAGATACTTAAATCTTACACACTGTACCTTTAAAGAGTTGTAACTGACAAAAAATGTTGGTCAAAGGTTCATGTTAAAAGTAACTTTGATTTTTTTTTTAAATCTAAACTCTTGTTGTTGTTTTTTTTATTTTAAAGCCACTATGCTGTTTTGTCTGAAAACTATTTTCTATCACTACAATATTCCAGTATTTATCATAATTATTCATCTCATACCCATCATCAGTGTTTCTACAGTACTCACTGATATTCTAATCATAAGAACATTTTGAACTAATTTTAATAACAAGAACATCGAACAAGAAAATTTTAATGTGTAACCACAGAAACAAGCAACCTCCCACTAAGCCACAGCCAGTTTCTGAAACTGTAATTGTTATTTTCATAAAAATAGCATTTCCTGATTAGCGACATTCAAAGTGATGTAACTTTATGCTGTAATCATGTGTTATAACCTCATTTTAAAGAATATTACATTCTCTTTCTAAATATATCAATATCTCAGTATGTCAAATTTCCTACTTAATCCCTGTTATGCTGGAGCAGGTCACATATGTGCTTTTTTAAAATGGAAAGATTTGACCCTTTTGGCTTTCCATGTCCATGGTTTAAATTAGGAGCTCTATAAAAGAAATAGTCAGACTGGACAGTGTCTTTAAAATCCATGGATATGAGGAGGTTTTCTCATCTATGCGAAAATCTGTATGTATATTATGGATCTATACTGAATGATCAGGGCTGTTAGATTATTGTGTACCTAATTTGCACTTGCCTGTAGCGCTCCCTACTGGTCAGATTGGCATAATTCAACTATATACACTACACTGATGGGCAGGGCTGAAGTGGACATATAACAAATGATAACTGAAATTGTAGATAATGTGTTTACATTTAACTCAGTAAAAATGGTAAACTATCCGGCCAAAATGTGGTCAACTGAAAGCAGTTAAACTGTTAAATGTACAAGTATTAAAATGTAAAAAAAAAAAATATATATATATATATATATATATATATAAAAAAAATCAGTGTATTCATTTGCAAAATTAAGTTAGTCATGTTATAGCAGGGGGGTTTGCATGGTGGTGCAGTAGTTAGCATGTCTGCCTCACAGGGTTCCAGTCACAGGCTTGGCGAGTGCGTTTCTATGTGGAGTTTGCATGTTCTTCCTGTGATTGCATGGGTTTCCTCCGGGTACTCCGGTTTTCCTCCCACAGTCCAAAGACAGGCACATTAGGCTAACTGGCTGTTCCAAATTGCCCCTAGGTGTGAGTGTGAATGGTTGTGTGTGTTGGCCCTGCGATGGATCGCCTTCATCTATAGGTAGCTGAGATAGGCCCTGACCTCTCCACGACCCTAGTGGGATTGTTCGGAGCAATTCAGAGCTTACCTGCCCTGTCTGTCCTGGTTAAAATGTGTAAAAAATAATCTATAAAAATCTTGGTTTAGTTTGACTGTCTTTATGTTTCCATGTAGAATATACTAAAACTCTGAAATTAGATTAAAGAGACACAGTGTGCACAGTTTGTCATGATTAAAAAATGAAAACAAACAAAAAACATTAAAATCTCATTTTAGTGACCTTTTTTTTTTGCTCATATTCCTGTGTAGTACATACTACAACAATTATTCACATCATAACTCATTGGGATTATTCGATTCAGTGACTTCCACAGGGCGAATACTTAAATTTTATTATCTTTAATATTTTTGGAAGAACACTTCTATAAACAAGAAATGAATACCATGAACATGTCATTTGTGGACACAATATGGGCATTTATTCTTGCTCTGTAAGTGGAAATAGATCCCAAAAAAAACACCTTTATTTTACTGGCAAGCTCAAATCGATTTGTACATTCCCATTAACGCTACATGAGCTGCCAAAACAGCCCTAACTCAACACAGCAGGAACTTCACAAGACCTCAGAAGGTGTGCTGTGGTATTTGGCACCAAGACTTTAGTAGCACATCCCACAGATTCTCGAGCAGAATGAGACCTGCAGAATTCATTCATTCATTCATTTTCTGAACCGCTTAATCCTAATTAGGGTCACAGGGAAGCTGGCGCTCATCTCAGCTGAGGCAAGGGCAGGGTACACCCTGGACAGCTCACCAGGCCATCGCAGGGCAGATCTGCAGAATTAGGAGCCCAAATCGACACCTTCAAATCTTTATCAGCTTTTACAGTGTAACAGGCTGCATTATCCAGTAGGTGGTCTGTGTTAACGTAACATTCGCGTGAAGCCAAGGTTTCGCAGTATGACGTCTCACTGTGTCTGCTGTCCTGCCTTCTTCCTGTAATGTATTCCAGTCTCATCTTTTCTCCAGGCGCATGATGCACATACACCTGGAATGATGGAAAAATGGTCCCGGTCCTTCCTTGGACCATTTGCATTCCAGGAAAACCCACAAGCTGTTCTGACCCAGTGTTCTAGCTGTCACAATGTGTTTCAAGAGCTGACTGGCCATGTTTCCTAATGTATCCCCTTCCACAATAGGTGGCATCATAAAAAAGATTAATGTTATTTACTGTACCATGGTGTGTTATGGCTGAACAGTGTGTGTGTGTGTGTGTGTGTGTGTGGCAGAGAGAGAGAGAGCATCCATCCATTCATCAATTTGCAGAACCGCTTAAGGTCGTGAGGATGCTAGAGTCAAGGTAGGTACACCCTTGACAGCTCGCCAGTCCAATGCAGGGCGATGTTTGGTTATGTACAATTATATATGTACAAACATGGTGGTGTAAGAAGAAGGTCCTGGGTTCATGTTTGGCTTGGGCGTTTCTGTGTGTAGTTTGCATGTTCTCCTTGTGCTTATATATGGGTTCCATCGGGGCATTCTGGTTTCCTCCCACACTCCAAAGACATGCACATTATGCTAGTCGCATGGGTTTCCTCCAGATTAGCAAATTCACCTCACGTTCGGCTTGGCCTTATCTGTGTGGAGTTTGCATGTTTTCCCCATGCTTGTGTGGGTTTCCTCTGGGTATTTTGGTTTCCACATGCACATTTTCCAAAATACCCCTAGGTGTGTGTGTGTGCAACCCTAATAGGATGAAGCTATAAATATCTATCTATCTATATATATCTATATATATATATACACACACTGTATATTCATAGTTATGGCTGATTGGTGTATTTTATGTGAACAAATCATACATGGGAAATGTATGCAAGATATTTATTTGAAAGTTTTATTTAATTTATTTATTTATTTATTTATCTCCTCATGCTTGTATATATGGGTTCCGTCCGGTTACTCTGGTTTCCTCCCACATTCCAAAGACATGCACATTAGGCTAATTGCATGGCTCTTTGTGACGTCACAGGCGTCACGAAGAGCGTCACAAATTTCGCTCAGCCCTTTGTGAACCATCTCACCGTCTGTGATGAGTTTCAAGGTACAAGACCGGGCCATTTATTTCGGCAGGAGTGAGAGGTCCCCACACCACCCCTGGAACAGTGAGTTATTCCTCAGTACTTGCTTTGTGTTGATTAGTTTTGGTAGAAAAGTCCAGTAGTGTATCTAAAGCTTATTTAAATATTACTGAAGTCAAATAAATGCTATGAGAAGAAATAATATTAGCAAAGTAGTGATTAGATAACCAGCTAGTAAGAATAGCTGTCATTAAATAATTGCTTTTCATTTTTCAGTGTTTTATTATTTCCAATAATAATAATAATAAAACAGTTAATTTTTTTTTATAATTTTATTAGTATTCAGCTCGGGTGTTTCTGTATGGAGTTTGCATGTTTTCCTCATGCTTGTGCGGGTTTCCTCCCGGCACTCGGGTTTCCTCCCACAGTCTAAAAACATGCACAGTAATTTCTAAGCCACTTAATCCTAATTAGGGTCGTGGGGAGGCTGGCACCCATCTCACTCTCGGCGAGGGCGGGGTACACCCTGAACAGCTCGCCAGGCCATTGCAGGGCCAACACACATACAACCATTCACACTCACACCTAGGGGCGATTTGGAACAGCCAAATATAGCCTACTGGGCATCTTTTTGCACTGTCGGAGGAAACCGGACTACCCAGAGGAAACCCACGCAAGCACAGGGAGAACATGCAAATCCCACACAGAAACGCCCGAGCCCGGGATTCGAACCCAGACCTTCTTGCTGTGAGGCGGACATGCTAACCAATGCACCACCATGCCGCCCACCAAAGGAAATAAAAATCAATTTCCTAATTGTTTGTGTTTCTATGATTTCTGAGAACACTTTTTCAGTATTAGTAAAGTTGTAGGCATGAGCTGTAAGAGAGAGCAGTCTTGAGGAAGAGGGTCTCAGTGTTTCGTGCTGCTTGTTTTAGTTCTAATCCACGTTCTGTTCTTCATACAAGTCCATCATAAATTTAGGAGTTCAGGGTTAAGCAGGCCTTACATGGGGGCGGTTTTGACAGTGGTTCAGGACATGATGTTGTAAAGACAATGATGTCACACTACCATCATGTTTGTTGGGGGGGGTTTTTTGCCCTGTGTGAGACCTCCTTTACAGTAACAGCACTTGTGTGCATATTTATTTTTGTAAATGTTCAGTGCAAGCCATACAAAACAGATGCTCGCTTGTAGATAAATTTGATTGCTTTTACAGGATGTGTCCTCACTGTCTGTTTATCTTTTTGCACACAGTGGGATGGACAGATGAAAGACCATTTGAGCTTTCTGCCGAGACCAAACAGCATAACTTTGAGGAAGATCACAGAACTGGCGAAGAGAATGAGGTGACTTTGGGGAGCCTCTCCCTTTCATGGATCCCATGCTCTGTGAGGAGGCCTTCCCCTATAAGGAGTCTGTCTGATTCAAGACACCCACTTTCTTTGAGGGGACAGTCCTCTTCACTGAGCCAGTCCCCTTTATGGTCCCCATCCCATTCACAGGACTCGTACCCTGCATCGGGCTTGTACCTTACATGGACCTCTTACCCTACATGTGGCCCCCATTTTGCATGGAGCTCGCAAACTACATGTGGCCCACATGCTACATCGACCTCGCAACCTACATGTGGCCCACATGCTACATCGACCTCGCAACCTACATGTGGCCCACATGCTACATCGAGCTCGCAAACCACATGTGGCCCACATACTATATCGATCTCGCAACCTACATGTGGCCCTCATGCTACATCGACCTTGCAACCTGCATATGGACCTCATGCTACCAGGGGCTCACAAACTACATGTGGCCCTCATGCTACATTGACCTTGCAACCTGCATATGGACCTCATGCTACCAGGGGCTCACAAACTACATGTGGCCCTCATGCTACATCGACCTTGCAATCTGCATATGGACCTCATGCTACCAGGGGCTCACAAACTACATGTGGCCCTCATGCTACATCGACCTCGCAACCTACATGTGGCCCATGTGCTACATGGAGCTCGCAAACTACATGTGGCCCACATACTATATCGATCTCACAACCTACATGTGGCCCTCATGCTACATCGACCTTGCAACCTACATATGGCCCTCATGCTACATCGACCTTGCAACCTACATATGGCCCTCATGCTACATCGACCTCGCAACCTACATGTGGCCCGTGTGCTACATGGAGCTCGCAAAATACATGTGGCCCTCATGCTACATCGATCTCGCAACCTACATGTGGCCCATGTGCTACATGGAGTTCGGAAACTACATGTGGCCCACATGCTACAACGACCTCACAACCTACATGTGGCCCACATGGTATATGGAGCTCGCAACCTACATGTAGCCCGCATGCTACTTGGAGTTCGCAATCTACAACTCCGGCATTCCCTCCTCACATACACAATGTAGAGGGTGACTCATATGATACTGACTATGTATGGACTCCTATTCAACACCACAAGAGAAAAAGGAGGAGGGAAGAAGACAATGATATAGAATCTCCCAGTAAAAGGGAGCATTGCATGTGAGGCTTTATCTTGAAGCCCATCACCTCATATTCCTTTTTTTTTTTTTTAATAAAACAAAAAAATGTTGAGTTATATGTACTTTTAGATTGATGTAAATATGTCTATATTGTATATAGTTGTATGTATATAGTTTTTAAGATGAATGAGTTTAAAATTACGGAATAACATATATGTAAGGATTATTGTACACATTAACTGGTCCAATCATAATAAAGTATTCACATGAGCTCAGTCTCACTCACTCACACGCCGAGTCACTTAAACCTACTAGGGTCACAGGGAGGAGCCGACACTGGGTGAGCTGTTCAGGGTGATAACCAATGAGTGAATTTCCACAAAATTTTAAACAAATATGGGTCTTTGGCCAAAAAAAAAAAACGATTAAATTTTGAGCATGACCCGGATCTAGAATCCTTGAAGGATTTTCTAACATTGCATGATAGGGTGCAGAAATCACCCAGAATGTGCTGCAAGAAAAAAAAACAGCTCAAAAACAATTGCAGAACAGGCCACCAGGGGGCACTGTAATTCTACATAATCTGCAATTATATCCCATGAAAAGAAGAGATTGCACTACCTTGGTGGAGGTCTGCACACTCTGAATGCATTTCTAGTTGTTTTTTCTTCTTTCGACTGTTCGCATTATGGTTTGCCACAGCATACCATCCTGAAAGGATTGAGTCCGGTCCGCATGTTTGATTAGGAACAGGTTTTATGCCGGAAGGGCACTTCCTGATGCAACCCTTCATATTTACCCTGGCTTGGGACCAGCATTAAGAGCATTGTGGGATTCCAATGCCTGCAGAAAATGAATTTTTTGGGGGGGCGGGGGGCCGGGGGGGGCCCTCAGTGTTTGGTATCTCCAAGCTCTCACTGGTAATCATTCGAATTGCATCACATGAAAGTTCAGCTTAATTTAACCACTTCCCCGCCCACTTTTTTGCATGGCCTGAGGAAATTTCCTCTCATCCCTCATTTTACTGAGGGAAAATAAATTTATATTATAAATTCATTGACTTTATTTATAGGGTCGCTCAGGAGGGCGGCACGGTGGTTAGCCTGTCCGCCTTACAGCAAGAAGGTCCTGGGTTCAAGTCCCAGGCTCAGACATTTCTGTGTGGAGTTTGCATGTTCTCTCAGTGCTTGCGTGGGTTTCCTCTGGATACTCTGGTTTCCTCCCGCAGTCCGAAGACACGCATTGGCCTGATTGGCTGTTCCAAATCGTGCCTTACTTAATTGAACGGTCGCGTGTCGGCCCTGCGACACTCTGGCGAGCCATTCACGTTGTACCCTGCCTTCGATCGGTGTCGGCGGAGATAGGCTCCAGCCTCCACGCGACCCTGATAGTAGGGTTAAGCGGTTTGGCGAATTAAAATGGCTTGTCGCTAATCACTTCCTGTGTGGAAATAGTCAGCGTTAATTTTACCCTCCTACTACTTGCCAGGCCCAAGACTCAGAAAAGTTAGTCACCAAGAGCTTAGACAACACATTTACCACAGAGAACCTTTAATCAGAAGGGCAGTTTAGTTAAAAGTTTGGTTAAACTGAAGCCGTGCCCTCCTGAACACGATAAACTAGTTGTTGTGGCGCCACACAGCGCGAGGACGCCCTCGCGACCGCTTCAGCCACAGTGAGATATCGCGAGACTTCACGAGATTTACACCCTGCGCTCTGCTGCTGGAAAATGGTGAAGTTATGGCGAGACGAGACGAGGTAAGTTGACGAAGATTCGTGTGTGCCCATGAGCCTGGGACCGGCGTCGTTTATTTCGAACGACACGTAAGGACAGGGGCGAGGACACGGCGCTATCGTGTCCACACGGACCGCGTTAACACGGCTGTTTTTGGTGGCGAAAAGGTCTGGACATTGTACTGTACAAACCGCCATTTTTAATATGCGAACTGTCTGAGCGAGAGAGAGAGCGCGCGAGCGAACAAGCACGAGCACGAGGGCAGTGCTTCAGGGGGCGCGCACGCTCTTCGTGCACACGCGCGCGCGGGGAGGGGACGCTCAGCAGCAGCCCAGTCTGATCATAGGAACCGGGTGGGTTTGTTTGATTTTTACATAACCGGTGACTGCACTGCGGGTGGTCAGGAGGGAGTACTGACTATACTGGCTGGCCGCATGCGAGGAGGTCAGAAGCACGTGCTCGTGGTGTCCATGAGACATATATTCTCCTGGCATGTACTGCAATAATATACTACTATTATATCCCTGAGTATGAACTGCATTTATTTATAATTCTGCAATAGGAGAGACATGCACTCCTCTCCAGCCACCACCGGGTCACGTGATCCAAGGCTTATCATGCATTATGACCATACCAGTGTATAATATAACTGTATGTATGCTGCTATGTGGCCAGAAGTTTGTGCACATTATCTGACGTTCACACACTCTCGTGTGCTCCTTATGAGGTGTCCAAGCGTCAGATTGTGGGGGGAAAAAAAACAATGGTAAAAGGCCACTCTGTGACGGAATCTTTTTGCTCTGTGACGACATCACTTCTTCCTCTTTAACGCTCCTCTTCGTCATCACTTTTCCTGGAATGCCCCATAAGCCAAAGCCGAGAACTCTAGACCGAAGCGTGGCGATAATTCGCCTAGTACAGTCCGCGGTCGCCTTAAAAAAAAACAAACTAAAGAACAACTAATTTTCCTGTCCGTCTCTAGTGCTTTTCATTTGCCTCTTTGCTTGGACCCCTGAAATCACCGCTTGCATCTATATTTGAATCTGTGCTTTTGCTGTCGAAATAATCGTAGAGATGTAACACTAAAAGCACTAGGCTTGGACCCTGAACCACATTGAAATGTGCTGACCAGCAGGGCTGACTGGTTGATCTGTGATGTCACACAGCTGATCCAACGTGCTGGATTCTGCCGGTTGGCCAAACAAAAGATTCGCTGTAGACACACTGACCTGTGATGTCACAAACAGCTGGTCCAGCGAGCTGGATTCTTCTGTTGGCAAAACAGGTTACTGTAGACACATTGACCTGTGACATCACAAACATCTGTTCCAGTGAGCCCGAGACTTTTAGTAGGCAAAAAGGAATCATTTTTGTGTTCAGGTTAAGCGTGTGTTACAGAACGATATTCTTTGCTTTGGTTTAACACAATAAGAATAATAATAATTAAACAAACAAAAAACCCCCACAAATCTGTTAGCTGGACTGGCATTCAAAGGGATCTCAAGTGAAGAACCTTGAATGATCTGCAAACGTTTCCAAACACGTGTCATGACAGGTCTTGGCAGGTATGTGGAAAAAAAACACTCATATCTATTACCTGATTTATTTGACCATCAATTTGTCATTTTTCTTTCGTCTGTTTTTGTTGTTGTGTATCCAAGTTCGAGCCTGTCAATATTGCAAGCAGTGAATTTAACCTGTAGGGATTTCAACTAGTATATTTTTCCTAATTCAGGTAAAAAAAAAAAAAAAAGTTTCACTGCTTCCTAGCTCAGGTTTGGATGGAAATAATTCTGCCTCAATAAATATTACATATTTATTTATATAATACATCTTACATAATTATAAATTCTAATGTATAGATTTAGGCCCTGCCTAAAGACGGGCCCCCGATAGAAATCTCTGTTGATAGGTGTCTGAGGCTGGTGTTATAAGAGTAGCACGGTGGGGCAGTGGTCAGCACATCCGCCACACAGCAAGAAGGTCCCGGGTTCGATTCCTGGGCTCGGGGCCTTTCTGTGGGGGGTTTCTTCCCTGTGCCTGCATGGGTTTCCGCCGGGTATACTGGTTTCCTCCTACAGTCCAAAACATGCCGTAGGCTAATTGGCTGTTTCAAATTACCCATAGGTGCGAGTGTGAATGAGAATGGTTGTGCGTGTGTTACCCTGCAATGGTCTGGCGAGCTGTTCAGGGTCTACCCCTCCCTCGCCCAGAATCAGCTGAGATGGGTGCTGTCCTCCTCGTGACCCTAATTAGGATTAAGCGACTTAGAAAATGAATGAATGAATGAACCTTTCACAAGCTCATCTGTCTTGTTAGTTTAATTGTCCGTTTAACAAGTTCCTGTTCCGAGCTCCCATTCATGTTTGGTGTTGTTTTGCTCGGTGGAAGTTTGTCTGCTTACCTGAATGATATCGTTATCAATAATAAATCTGTTTTTTAGTTTAGTGGGTGAGTCATACATATTTCACACCCATGCATGTGTCACAGAATAATATCATTTTAAAATGACGTTTTCATGCAGACACACAGGTCAGTCGGTGGCATGCTTCAGTGTAATCTGAACACCGTCTGCTTTGAAGTGTCCACTGCAGACCACATCCCACACTTTCGGGCTCTATCCCTCGAGCCGACTCATGAGAAATGCCCATCGCTTTCTCCGCTCAGAATCTCTCAGAAACTTTAAAAATTGGTAAAGCTAAAAAAATTTGGAAACTGATACATTTAACCAAATTACAGCTTACAAATTTCAACCCATATTATGAATAAATAATGTGAAGCATATAAAACATTTACATTGTTATAAATAATACTGTATATGATCAAGTTTGGGGCAGTGGTGGCCCGGTGGTAGGGTGCTGGATCACTGATACCAAGGTCACCCACTATCAATGGGTTGTCACTGCTGTCCCCCCAGTACAGCTAACTGGGTTATCAAAGGTCGGCCATTTCTCTCACTGTCTGTGGTGAGAGGCATTTAAAAGAACCACTTCTGACTTTCAAAAAGAGTAGCTGCATAGCCGTCAGCGTGTTTCTGCCCTGCGATGGCCTGGCGAGCTGTCCAGGGTGTACTCTGCCCTCGCCCAAAGTTGGCTGAGATGGGCGCCAGCCTCCTTGCGACCCTAATTGGGATTAAGCGGTTCAGAAAATTAATGAATGAAAGGTACCCAAGTGAGATTTGGTCCCATGATAACCGAATAACTGAAAGAAGTTTGTGAATTTTAATGAGACCAGCTCATCACAGCACATTTACAGAAGAAACACTGATGTTAATGATTTAAAAGCTGTCTTGTCTATGGATTGAAACAAATCTAAAATTTGGAATTTTGGCATCTGGAATTCAATCGTTATTCCCAAGAAACAGGCTGATTTGTTTTTATAAATTGCCAGAGGGGATGAAAAACTCGAGTGGATGGATTCTGTTGAAGGAAGGCCTATGGAATGTTAACCATGTAAGCGTACAAGGTGATTATGATTGTTGAACTTGGTAAATGATTAAATGATGAATAATATGAAACACAGTGATACGAGGGATTAAGAATAACTGCCGGGTTGCTTAAATGGGATCTGGGTGACGTGGTAGCAACCCTCTCTCCAGATGAGACCCCGATGATCGCTTCGACTTAGCGCAAAGCTACAGAGCACGGAAAAAACGTCACGTCTGATCGAAGGCTTTTCGATGAGCGTCAGAGAAGAGTGGGAAAATATGGCCCAAGGTCGCCAACATAGCCTCAACATACTTAGAAAGCCTGGAGTAAACAATCTCTCAGCCACTGTGTTATCCAGTAGGCCAGGAATTAATGGCGGCAATCGTGAGACAGAACCGAGCAGGGTATAAAAGCTCTTGCTCTGGAGGGGTCGGGGGTCTTTCTAACGCTCATCCGAAGATCACGCTTGTTGTGCCGAACTGCTGAACGCTTCTGACTGAATAAAACTGTTCCTGATTTTGGACCCTTGGTCTCTCTTGGTGAATTGAACTGTGTCGGCGACGACAGTGCTCGACAGACTTTTCACACCGGCTTGTCGTTGTTTCGGACGGTTGGCTCTGGACGTCCCACTCCTCCGTCATTACTGACCGGAATTGCACAAAACTTTGCAGGCCTGCACTGGATGACCCGGTGAACAATTCAGTGGTTTATTGATTTTCGCACCGGAGACGGAATTACTGGCATTACCAGCAATGTAGTCGGATCCGGATGGGTCACGGATATACCTCTGGTGTGTAGGTCAGCTGAGTTTGTTTATGATGGACAGTGCTTTGGATACATGTGTGCACTATTTTGTGTGTGTGTGTGTGCGCGCTATTGGTTTATTTGTTGGGACTGAATGATTGGAATGTGAATAAGTGAAATGTTTCCCTTTGGTTACTGAGATGGAGGTGAAGGTTTATACCTAACATAGTATATATTAATTATTATCAGAGTTAGGTCCTCAGGACTGCAGGTCTCTCTCTCTCTTTCTCTCTGTGTGTGTGTGTGTGTGTGTGTGTGCGCGCGCGTGTGTGATTGCTCAGGCCTGTGTGCGGAATGATTCAGCGAGATATTCTTGTGTTTCTCACTCGAATCGACCAGCAGAGCGGCGAGAGCGCGCATGTCGGAAGCCCGGTCCACGAGCATCTTCTTTCCGGCGAGTTTCCCCGCAAATTAGCCGCGAGATCCTCATCCACACACGCAGCCTTCATCCGCCGAGTATGTACAGCCAACGCACCGTCCACCGTTTTTGACACTCGCTACCGAGGGACGTACGAGCGTGTTTTGGGACAAATGGTTTCTGATGGTCGCAGGCTTCGGTAGGCCTCCGCGTAAAGCCGGCCGCTCGAGTTACGCCGCAAGCGCGTGTCGGTGAGACGGAAACGGCTTTTGTCTCGAACGAACTGTCGGTGTCTGATCACGAGTCGCTTTTCTACCACAGTACTCGGAACACGTTTGGGTTTTTAAACGATTTGGTTAATGATGATGCTGGGGTGTGTGTGTGTGTTTACGCGGGATCCTGAAGAAATTTTGTGGTTGTGTTGACATCCTAGATATCAATTTGCGGTTGCACTTTTGGCTCGCTAGCTAGCATGCTAAGCTAACTGTTTCAAATCGCTAGCTAGCTATGTTCGTTCGCTTGTTCTGCGTATGTCTATGTTAGACATAATTATCGAGTCTGTGTTTTTATCTGTTGTTGCTCTTTCATACGATTTGGGGTTTTTTGTTTGTTACTGGGTGTGTTAAGTCCGTGTGCGTTTAAGCTAAACCTATCCACTGCTAAATGACATCGTATTCTGTAGCATCGAGTGCTAGGTGTTGCCATTGAAATTCCATTCTGAGTACGCGGCTTGTGTACGTGTGTTGTGTTCTCTCAGTAATTTCGTTTTGTGTCTCACACAACCACCTAACGAGATTGTTGTAGCGAGTTGGTGAACTTAATGTCGAACGCTGAGGCGACAACGCTAAGCTAGTTAAGCTAGCAGCGCACGTCAGTGCATTTTTTTTTGCTGTTGCAGTGCAGTTACGTTAGCTGCAGTGGCGTGAACAGCTAGCATAATATCCATTGTGTTGATTTCAAGATTGACTAAAAGAGTTTCTTTCAGTCTAGTCCAGTCACTTCTGCTAGTCGTACATTGACAATGTTAACTCAATTTTGTATTGTTTATGTAAACATTGCAGTAATATTTAGAGTATTTCGTTATTTATAGTGGTTTACCCTGTTTCCGGTGGTCGACGACGAATTAGTTGTATCCAAACGCCAGTCGGATTAGACGGATCAAATATAAATAAAATAAGTCAGATGTACTCATTTCACTCTTAAATGCTACATAATGTTAAACGTTTGTCTAAATTTACCGGTAAAAAGAAGCCACCATTCGCCGGTGTGTGTGTTTGCCTGATTACCGGTGCAAAGATGGGGGATCTTTATGGACACAAATGCTCATTATTTTGTACAGCAGATAATGTTTACCCAAAAAAAGCTCAATTTTATTTTATGAAGTGCACATAATTGGGCAAGATGGTTAAAAAAATTTAATTAAAAAAATCATATTTGAATTTATTGAACATGGTTTTGATAATTTGTTTTATTTAGGTGCAATTATTTAACTTATTCATCTTTCATAATTAATTCATGATTTGTGTTTATCTATTTTCATTTAACATTTTAAATTGAATTCCACCAAGAAAAAAAATGCTGCATGTCTCTGTCATTAGGCTTGAGACCATGTATGTTCTTTGTTTTTTTTTTTGTTTTTTTAATTATTATTTTTTTAACTGACACCAATCAGTAAATATTGCTGAAGGAGTTGGTGCTGTGCACAAGGTTTTATGAATTTACATTTCAGGGGGTCATTGGAGGAAAAACAGTGGAACACATTGAGTATACTTAATTTTTTAAGTTGGGTTTGCAGGTTATTTCAGTGTTTGACTGTTCCATTCCTTCATTAAAATTTTTCATAATCAGAAAAAACAAGTTGCTAATAGTATCAATAAGGTCAACTTGGGCTTAAAGTGCTTGATGGAAAAAATAAAAAGCGCCATACTTTGATCAAACAACCAGAAAGAATAATATTGTAAAGATTCAAAATAATGAGCCTTAAGATTTAGAAAATGTTCGTTATACTGTCCCTGTAAACTGATGGCGGTAATTGAAATTTATTTTACCACTAAACTGTAAAAACGTTCAAGAACCATCGATGTGGAGTGTCTTGTGTTGTATCGTCACGGTGTAAAAGCAACACGACTAATTTGAGCCCCTTTCATGTGACTCCGAAGTGTTGTGAAACGAAACTGAAACCAGGATGAGTGTTGACGCTTAAACCAGAGTAGTGGGTGCACCCTTAATGAACGCACAATGTGAGGACAGATTTTTGTTCTTGTAATGATAAATTGTCATATTACCACAGTGTCCTGTAAATGGGTAATCATTCCATTAGAAGCGTTTGGATTGGTGTTCATTTTGTAATGATCCTTTAAAATTGGAAAATTTTCCCTGTCTTCCTTTCTTTTCTTTTTTTTTTTTCTTTTCGTTTCATTACTGGCAGCTTGTAAGGAAACCCATCCAACCTTAAAATATCCTGTGTTGTAGAAACTCCTCCGACTGTTGTAGTGATATGATGCTCTCTATGGCCGAAAATATAAGGACACCTGACCGCCACACCAGTATGTCACTGTTAAACATCTTATTCAAGATTTGCTTTTATAATATCCTCGACTTCACTGGGAAGGCTTCCAGTAGCTCTTTACTGGAGTGTTATTGTGGAACTTTGTCATTTCAGCTTCAAGATCATTAGTGAGTTCAGTGCTGGGGTGTTATCAGTGTTCCAGATCATCCCATAAGGTGTTTCAAGGGTTGAGGTCAGGGCTCTGTGCGGGACACTCGAGTTCTTTCGCTCCTGTCTTGGCAAGCCTTGTCTTCATGGTGTTCGCTTTGTGGACAGGTGCATTATTATGCTGGGAAAGGTTCGGGTCACTTAGTTCCGGTGACAGGAAACTTTAATGCTCCATCATACAGAGATATATTCTCTCTCTCTCTCTCTCTCTCTCTCTCTTGTATCCTCGTTCCTTGTTAAGTGTTGCCTCCCTATCATATACGACAACCACCACCTATGGAGGGGCACATACCCCCTCCGTGACATGCGATGCTGTCACCTGTCTCTTTACAAACTGCTGCGCATATGTATTTGGAGGTGGCCTAACACACTTGGAGGGAAAGCGCTATACGCCCCTTTTGTACCAATGAGCTCACAGATGCCCATGGATTGGCTGCTGATCACTGTGAGTGACAGCTCCCTCTCATGAGAGCTCAGCCAATTAGCTCCCAAGGACTCCCAGTCATGGATGGCTATGGCATCAACCTGGATTTGAACTTGTCGATTCACCAGTCTGGAGCCCGTATGGAGAGATTCTCTACAGTCGTGTACTTCACAGTTAGGCGTCAGGTGTCCACAAACTTTTGGCTGTGGTGTGTTTATTATAATTTGTTTTTTTTTTTTTTTTTCAAACATTGGTTTTAAGTTGTGTTCATGTCGAGGTATTTGTTTTTGTGTGCAGGATTGTCAAGGATTTTTAAACACATGATCACTAACCAAAACTTGTATTTTTTATATA
>JAQMYF010000003.1:28385659-28408339 GCA_030014195.1 Neosilurus mollespiculum
ATATATATATATATATATATTTTAAGCTCCCGCCTACTGGGCGATATCGGAATGGGGTCCGTCTGTCCGTCTTTCTGTCACATTTTAGTTTTCAGACATTTACTTGCCGTGCGCTGAAGCTGGGGCTTTCAAACTTGGTATGCTGGCTCAATACAATGAGTGCTAGGATGAGTTTGTGTGTGAGTGACCTTGTCCTACTTTTTAAGGTCACCGAGGCAAAACTGTATATTAGATTTCCGGACATTTACTTGCCGCACGCTGAAGCTTGGGCTTTCAGACTTGCTATGCTTATATATTATATTGGCATATTATGAAATGGTCCTTCAGGCGGGGGCGTCTGGGCCCCGTGGTCTATTATTTTATTCTTGTTTTTTTATGCTGCCTGCTTTATTCACATTCGTCATTTAAAAAAAAAGAAATGCAGTGCTACATTTGCCTGGGTTGCCTTTAATACCCCAGTTTGGGGGAATCAGACCAGGATGGTAGAAATGGGATCTTCTTTTGAAATCCAACTCTTTGCTCGCTCTTACTGTCAGTATTTTGCACAAAATATATAAAACTCATTTTCCTCTAAACAGTATACCACATTTCACCTTCATCTTTTGTATCCTTTCCTATTGAAGATAATCCAAGCAATGTAAACACAACGGCAGTGAAAAGATGCAATAAATTAGGTGTTAAAATGCAGTATAGATCTTTGAGCCCAAGATATTTTCTGGTGACGGAGAGAGAGAGAGAGAGCGCGGTGTGCTTTCTGATTTTCTGAATAGCATTCATTTACATTTGGGCGAGTGCTGTTATCCAGCGTGACTTGCCTGAGCTTACTCTGACATCACTCTCGCATCATGAGCAAGCAGATTTGCTCCGGCCCTCGGAGAGCAGATTTACAGATTCACAGCTGAATGTTTGGGATTTGACTGTTGCTGTTTGTGTTTGGAGAAGGATTTTTTTTCTCCCAATCCAAAAAAATAAATAATAATAATAATACGGTGTCACAGCAGTATCTTATTCCTACTGTGTCTTTCGTTATAGGTATTAAATCTGAAAGATGCTGTTAAGTTGGAATTGCCAAAATAATTACCGTAAGTAACGCCTTCTTCTTCTTCTGTTCTACATGATCATATACATGTAAGTGCGAGATGCTTGTGTATGATTTACAATAAGTAGTTTTCAAGTATGCACTTTGCTGTACTTTGTTTTTTTTTTTATGCACTTGAGTATTAACCCAGATGTAAATTGTTTGCTGCAGGAACAGTGTGTGGAAACTAATAACCATGAAGGTCGACAGAAGCAAATTGAAGAAAACCCCCACCGAAGCGGTCAGTACGCTTAAATATTCAGATCCTTTAGTCCTGAGTGACGTCCATCTTAGGGCTGCTCTTATGGACAGAAATAGCATATTGTAATTGTGATATGACTAGCAATTTAAGGTCATAGTTTAAGATGGACTCGTGTGGAATCGAACCACACACACGCATGCACACACCCCTCGTTACACTATTCGCTCTTGTTTTTCCATAAATACTGATAAACTTGTCTAGAACCCTTGAGCGCTGTCACGTAGCGCTTAAAGAATGCTAGTAATGCCTAAATAAATCTGCGCAATCTTGCCTGCATATCACAGGCCTCCTAGGTCATTATTCTGATTAGTGGGGGATTAATGTACACCGTACCTACCATACAGCTCCACGATGTAGGCCTAAAGGTTGCTTTCTCTTGTGTTTAACAAATGCCGTGTCTGTCTCCGCCACCTCAGCCTGCCGACTGCAGAGCGCTCATAGAGAAGCTGAAGGGATGCAGTGACGAGCAGCTGCTCTTGGAGTTGCATCACATCAAAACATGGAACATCGGAAAGGTGAACGCCGAAACCAGTGCTTATGTGCGTGACACGCGCGCCATGATTATTATGTCCTTACACTTGTTTCTGCTTCGCTGCAGTGTGAGCTCTACCACTGGGTAGACCTGTTGGACCGTTTCGACGGGATCCTGTGCGATGCAGGCCAGACGGTGGAGAACATGTCCTGGATGCTGGTATGTGACCGACCAGATAATGGACAGCTCAAAGCCTTGCTGCTGGCGGTGCTCAACTACACTGCCCTGCTGATAGAGTACAGCTTTTCCCGCCACCTGTACAGCTCTATAGAGGTACTTGTAGGATTGATGCATCCTAGAGGAGTGTCATGTCTCGGTGTAATCAGTTAATATAATGCTTTTTGTTCTGTTTGCAGCACTTGACGACACTTCTAGCGTCATGCGACATGCACGTGGTGCTGTCTGTGCTCAACCTCTTGTACGTGTTCAGCAAGCGCTCCAACTACATCACTAGGTTAGGCTCGGATAAGAGGAGCCCTCTGCTCGCTCGCCTGCAGCACTTGGCTGAGGTAGGATCATCACAGGCTCTGTACAATGCTGTTTAAAATACCTCTGGTGTTTACGTTTCACACAGTTGACATGTATGGAGGTATTCTACATGCTTGGGGTTTAGTTCACTGGTTTATTGTGGCTGAAGTTTGTTTTTCTTTTTCCTTGAAATGCCTTCTGAGCATGATTTACCCGATCTCTTCACAGAGCTGGGGCGGGAAGGAGAATGGCTTCGGCCTGGCTGAGTGCTGTAGAGATCTGCCCATGACGGTAAGCCATGATTTCACTGGAACGAATGTTTTTCCTGCTCTAAGCATATAAATATTCTGATTAAAAATGGGATTGTATGGACGGTAGTATCGGGAATAGCTGGTAGATTCTAGCTAACCTGTTGGCTCGCAGGTCACTCACTCAGTTGCCGAACAGCTGGATCCTCCAGGGAGGCTGCAGCCTATCTCACCTGACTCCGGGTAAAGCTGGGGGTACACCCTGAACTGTTTGCCAGACCATCACAGGGCCTTCACACTCACAGTTAGGGGTAATTTGGAACAGCCAGTTAGCCTAATGTGTATGCCTTTGGATTGTGGGAGGAAACTGGAGTACCCAGAGGAAACCCACGCAAACACAGGGAGAACATGCAAACTCCATACTCTATCCGGGACTCAAACTCAGGTCCTTCTTGCTGTGAGGCAGACATGCTAACCACTACGCCAACGTGCCACCTGCTAGCATGTCCAGCGATTTAAATATTTAGAGAAAATGCACCTGTTGGAGTGGCGTGCGCCTTCTCCATCACCAAGACACGACCGCATGCTTTTAACATGTTGTGTTTTCACATGTTTTAAGTCCTCTGTGAAATTTAAACCCTCCCCCCTTATGGCAGAATCACGCTTACCCTTCAATGACCATATCTAACGCCTGTGTGTATTTCCCCAGTGACTGAGTTTTGATGGACGCTATTTAGACTGTAAATATTGAATCCTTGTGACTTTTTCTTACCTGGACTGGCCATTATGTCAGAAGAACTCCAAACATGAAGGCAGTACATAATGATACATTCAGCTTATGTGGAATGCATGAAAATAATAACAGTGAGGATGTTATACAATTCTTTTTAATTTGTAATATAAAATACTTAAAAATATCTACCTGCTCTTTCCCCTGACATTATTCGTAGATAAGGAGTATATTTGGTTGCTGTTGGTCAGCTGGAAGGTGGATATACCTCTTTGCCATAGACATGTATCAGAAATTGATAGTGGATGTAAATTTAAGTTGTGAGGTTATGAGTGATGGGCAGGAGATTTCTCCTTAGTTGGCGTGAGGTGGCGTCTACAGATGCGCATGAGGATATCAACCAAGGTGTCAATCATCTCCTTTTCTCTTGTATCGTAGTTTCACTTGTCTGCACTCACCAAACAGATACCTGTGAATTTCTTATCCCTTAAAACATGCTGGGAGGTTTAAGTGAAGAAATAAGACAGGAGGAATTCAGTAAGAATACAGGCTGGATTGGGGTGTCTTGATTGGCTAATTGGTCCCTAAGTTTAGGATATAGAGACCTGTTTATCCTGCTGTTGATATGTTTGTTATATGTTTCTTTGAAAAATGGAACGTTGTATGTTAGCGCTCTGTACGGGCGGTTTGTTGGACACTCAAGGTTTCCCGTACAGTAATTTGAACACACATGCTCAGGTTCGAATGAAAGCTTACACTGTTGTTCTCCAGAACCCTATTTGAAATGAGGTCAGTGGTCGGGGTCACTATGACGTTTTATGTATTTTCATTGAATATTCTGTTTCCGAACAATAGTACAGTAATAATACTGTACTGTGTGTCAGACGGGCGTGTCTTGCTCCCTCTGGGGTCGTTTTCTTTCCCTCATGATATTCTTATGTCTGTAGAAATATCCGCCCAGTGCCACCACTCTGCACTTTGAGTTCTACACTGAGCCCAGCTCCGAGGTCAAAGTAGAGAAAAAGGTATGAAATATATCTCCATGTTTTTATCATTCAGTTCTTATTTTTCTTTAAATGCCACTTAGCAGATTTTCTTTATTGGCATTCTCCATCTCAAATGCTCAATATACAAATATTTCTTTTCTTTCTTTCTTTCTTTTTTTTTTTTTTTTTTTTAATGTCTCTGTTTTTACAGTCTAGCAGCAACACTCTACACTACATCCACATCGAACAACTTGATAAGGTGAGCTCCCACTCACAGTGCCAGAAGCCTTAACTCCCTTTTCAATCCCACTCAGTGTTAATCTTCTCTCTCTGGTGCTTAGATCTCAGAAAGCCCGTCTGAGATCATGGAGTCACTGACAGTCATGTACAACATACCTAAAGACAAGCAGACCCTGCTGTTCACACACATCCGCCTGGCACACGGCTTCTCCAACCACAAGAAGCGACTGCAGGCTGTCCAGGCCAGACTGCATGCCATCTCCATACTAGGTGAGTGCCCCGGCTCTCGGACTCCTGGGAACGTAAGGGTGGCATTTATTTTCGTGAAAGTGTGCCAGGCTCCTGTGCCACACATGTCCTGACGGGGTGGTTTTGTGTTGGTATTTTTGTAGTGTACTCCAACGCCCTCCAGGAATCAGCCAACAGTATACTCTACAACGGGCTGATCGAGGAGCTGGTGGACGTTCTCCAGATCACAGACAAACAGCTGGTGGTGAGACGCAACTCCATTCTTCACTCGCTGTCACACAGTGAGCCAGCGGTCGCATTATCGCTGTATAATCCCCAAAGAGTTGTTATTAAATACACGTAACTCGAGCATGTGCTGGCAACTTAACCAGGTGACCTGAGAGTTAGCATAAACTAATCTAAAGAGAAGGAAAGAGTGTGCGAATTCTGTTATGTTCATGTTGATGTTTAATGAGCTCTGGAAGTCAGAGGAATGGGATTTCAACAACCCCCCTCACCCCCCCTTTTAATTTTTTTTATTTTTATTATTATTATTTTTAAAGGTGGACAGACGATAAAATATTTAACATTTTGGACCATTGGAAGATTTATTTTTTTGCTCAGGTGATTGTGTACTAGTGAGTGCGACGCTCAGATTTCCGAGATGCTCTGCTTCAGTGTATGCCGGTGTTGGAACGTGCGTGAGTCCAGCTTATGCTGTAATAAGGGGCTTTAGTGTCTCACTGACATTTATATTTGTCGTCTGTGTGTTATCTTTTAGATCGATGCTCAAGCTCATAATAACGTAAAAAAAACAACAGTTATGTGCAGTCTGAGGGCGTTGTATTAATGTGATGTGTGTAAAATATGTACGAAGGGGTTCTTGATGTGCTATGCAGCTTGTTTTGGCCCAAAGAAATTTTTATTTCCAAACGTATGATTGCAAAGTAGCATGCGTTATTGCAAAATAAGGATTCAACTGAAATCTGTTTTACGTTCTGTGTTTTTAAATGTTTTCTGTAATGAAATGAAGTCTTGTGTTTTTGTTTCTAATCAGAGAACTGGCTGCTTTGAGGAAATCTTTCCTTGGATGATTTTCTTTGTGGTTTCTTTGTGTTCAAGTGTTTGGTATAAGGTTTAGGAAGTGTGTCGAACACACTGTACACTTTTTTTTTTTTTTTTTCTTCTTCTTGTCAGCCGTGCTCATTAGAAGACTAGGTGCCTTTATAGTTGAGCGCTCGCTCTGCTTGTCTTTATCCAGCTTTTTTTTTTTTTTTTTTCCTTCTCGGCTGCTCATTAGTGTGTTTCTTTTCCAGTTGTTCGAAGAGAAACATCACCGCCTACAAAAGTAGATTTGTAGAGAAGAGACCATCAAAGCGACAGATCTCTCGGCTGTTTTTCTCACGTTGGGATAGTGTTTCTTGGCTGTGGTTTCGGTGTGTCGTTGGAGGGAGGATGATGGTTTCCATTGTGTTTCTGTCCCTTGCATTGATGAGCTGTTATGTTTGAGTACATATGGTTTTTGTTGGCATTTGCGTTTGAAGTCTTTAAACAAAACAAGTCTCTAATTATGTGAATACCACACCCCTAAAAATTTAGAAATAATTTCTGATGAAAAAGCCAGTGATTTGAACGTGTGAGAGAATCGCACCTTCACCATGACATTTTTTTGATGCGGTGCGTTCACATGGTTAGTCTCACTCGTCAGTGGTGTTTTTGGCAATATGCTTGAGTGAGACAGGCTTATCTACGTTAGTTGGGTTTTTACCTGCGTAGAGTTTCACATGTTCTCCTCGACTGTGTGGATTAGTTGTGATGAATATTCCAGCAGGTTATCTGGTGACCTGGAATTACCCCTTTTTGTGAATGAGTATGCACACTGAGTTGTCATTTAGAAGGCTTTCCATCTTCAAGGTGGGGCCGATGGTTACGGTGCTGGACTCATGATTTGAGAGGTTGTGGGTTCAGATCCCCGTTAGACCCCTGGGAAGAGTCTCAACCACAAGTGTGCCTCTTTCTACGCAGCCGTATAAATGGATACAGGGAAAATTACTGGGAAGGTAACCTGTGATGGATTAGCATCCCATCCAGGAGGAGTTGAACTGGTTTTATGCTACAGAAACTGGGATGCACTCTGGCCCTGATGAGCCAGTAGGCTCGGGTGTAAAAAGCTCAACAGACTTTACCTTTTACCATCTTCATACCCAGTGTTTCTATATCAGAGGGCTACGCTGCTCCTTTCTCACCAATGTATATTACTGAAAATGATTAATAATTGTCAAGTGGGAGTCCATGCCAGCTTGAAAAAATCTTGTGTACGCTCCCAGCCAAGTGTTCGCCTGATGTTATGTGAAACTCACAGATAACCTCAGTAAAGTTTTGATGAATGTGTATGTGTGCTCTTTATGACAGGACATAAAGGCTGCCTCATTGCGAACTTTGACATCTATTGTCCACTTGGAGCGAACTCCTAAACTGTCAAATATCATTGACTGCACCGGCACAGCTTCCTACCACGGCTTCTTACCGGTGCTGGTCCGTAACTGTATACAAGCCATGATCGGTAAGGAAGAACTCAGCCAGTTTTCACGATATTTCTCATAAATCTTGCTCCCTCTTCAATTGTCCTTTTCTGTGTCAGACCCGCTGATGGAGCCGTACCCGCACCAGTTTGCTACAGCTCTCTTTTCCTTCCTGTACCACTTGGCCAGTTATGATGCTGGTGGAGAGGCCTTGGTCTCTTGTGGCATGATGGAGGCCTTGTTGAAGGTCAGTGTCATTGTCGTCGTCGCCCACCCCCCCCTCTGTCTTTTATCCTTTTCTCTCAGACTTATTTAATTGATTGTATCGTGCCAGCAGCACTCTTGAAAGCAGTATCTCTTTTTTGTTGTTGTTCTAGGTGATCAAGTTCCTGGGGGACGAGCAGGACCAGATCACGTTTGTGACACGGGCGGTGCGTGTCGTGGACCTCATCTCCAATCTGGACATGCCTGGCTTCCAATCCCACAGCGGCCTTTCTATCTTCATCTGCAGACTGGAGGTATTCTTAGACCCCTTGATTTAATGTCAACGTCAATCATGGAAACCCCAGGCCAGACACAGTTTGCTTGTTTTTTGGTTGTGGCGGTCACGTTTCACTGTTTAAAAAATTGTACTGGTTATTTTTTTTAATGTGTTTCAAGCTGCATTATGTTAATAATGGTAGCTCATTTTGTTTAGTATTAGGGCTCTCTAAGGGTTAAGTAGCTGAGTTTGACATTTAAATAAACCTCCTCGAGGTTGCCCCACACCATTCCCTTCCTTATTCACAAAGCTCTGCACCCTGGATTTATGGTGTCTATAAAATGACCAACAGGAGGCCCATCTTAACACAAACAAGCATTCTGTCAGTTTTCCAAACAGGCTTTTTTTCACCCGTTTTATGTCCTCTGAACCATTTGTTCTGTGCTCATGGTTTAAAGAGGTACAGCACGCTTAAATGTGTTCTCAGCGCCGACGCTGATGTGGAGTTGACTGCTTGGTACTTCTTTGTCGATACATTTTATGAAATAAAAAACGATGACACCCTCTCATCAGAAGCGGGTGGCCCATTTTCCCCCTGCCCTGCCCTTTAAACTATTATTTTTTTTCTGGTGTTCTACATGTTCTCCAGGTTACTTGTACAAATGATCAAACAGACTTTTACACCTTTTTAAAAGCGAGATAATCGGATTTAAGTGGTTAGGATGTAATCTTCAGCTTTTAGATGCTTAAGGTTAAACCTGTTTAATCTATTACGTGCACATATCTTAAAACTGTTTATATAAATTATTGCTGTCTCTTAACTTATAAAAATAAATGATTTATAATGTGGTAGCATCATAGCTCTTATAAAACAAATGTATTGCCCTGTTAAAGTAACATCATCCTCACATTTATTTTTTATATTTAAAATGCTATACTTTACATTTCCGGAAAACAAATGCAAACTGTGCACAACATAGAACATTTCAGCTTTAAATTATGATGAACCGACCAGTCGGTCATTTTGGCCGAAATGCTGTACTATGCTCACACTTGAACAGCGCAGGCACTCGGCTGTTTGTAAATGGGACGTGCTTTTGGTCTCACGTGACTCTGTGTCTGTGCAGCATGAAGTGGACCTGTCCAGGAAAGAGTGCCCTTTTGTCATCAAGCCAAAGATCCAGAGGCCTAGTACAGCTGCTGAAACCGAGGACATGGACACCGATATGGACAGTCAGTTCCTGTTTGCTTTATTTATTTATTTTAAATTTATTTTAATCTATAAATTGAAATGCACTGCCTGTCTAATTTGATATTACTGTTATCATGATGCATGGAGTATTAAATTCAGTCTGTTGATGTTGACAGATCAGTGTCCTCTAATAACATGTTTGTAATCTAACACAGCTCTAAATGCGTCTGTTACCACAGTGTCTGAGGTTGCCATGGAGAGCAGCCCAGGACCCTCGACCTCTACAGGCTCCAAAACCGACTCTGACCCTCGTGCACAGAGCAGCACAGTGAGCGCGCCCAGAGCAGGTGAAAGAACTTTTCACAGCCGGTGACTCACGAACAATGGCGAACAGCTGATTAAATAACTGGTTTTAACTTTTCTGTGTCACAGGTGTGCAATGCATCCCTCAGAGAGCGGCGCTGCTCAAATCCATGTTGAATTTCTTGAAGAAAGCCATTGCGGACCCGACGTTTTCTGATGGCATACGCCATGGTAAGAGGTTTGCATGTAGATATTCTCATTTGACTTCGATGTGCCAAGTTTACAGGATTTGAGTCATCATTGTTTTATAAAGTGTGGTTAAAATAATTAGTTCTTAATTTGCTAAAGATTTGTGGTTTCAGAGTGAAGTATCTAATTATCAGGCGGCTTTCACTCTCGCCATTTTTAGCTCCCGCCCGCAAAGCTCCAGCCTCCCCATGACCCAAAATGGTTTAAGAAGTTTGGCAAATGACTGAAAAGTATGACAGGTGCAGATGGGCAGCATTGTGTAAATTCTTTTAAACATGGACCCATAAGAAAAGCATTCAAATTATTTTTATGGTTTATTATTTTATTGTAAAGCGTAACAACGATCATGCCGTCTGCTCCATCATGGTAGTCACATGCGCGTCATGGTGGCATCTCATCAAAATTTGACTAAATTGCTTTTTTAATCTTAGAAATATTAAGGCCATGTTGAGTAGCCTTTGGGGTTTTTGTCCTCCCCTAATTTTAGTCGTGTCGAATTCCCACCCATCAAGAGTTGCCTCCCTGTCACATACGACCACCACCAACCAGGAAGGGTGTAAGCATGTGGATGCGCACACACACACACACACACAAACACGCACACAATCCCGTGACATGCGTTGCTTGCACCTGCCTCTTTATGAATGCGCATTTTGAGGCGGCCTTTCACACTCGGAGGGAAATCGCTTTCAGCCCATTTTGTATGAATGAGCCCAGAGATTGGATTGGCTGGTGACCGCTGTGAGTCACAGGACCATATGCCACCCCTCTCTCCCATGAGAGCCTGGTCAGTTAGCTCCCATGGACTCCCAGTCGCGGATGGATGCGTCATCAACCTTGATGTGATCTCCGGGTTTATAGTCACGCACCATGTCGATGCGCCACTTGGGATCTCGCCTTCGTATTGTTTAGGACAGGTATTTATTGAAGTTTTAGGATTTCAGTGTCTGTGAGTGTCAGCAGTTTTGATTCAAGTGTTATCTACTTTGGGATAATGTCTTTTATTTCCCAAACAATGAATCCATCAGTCCTGGGTTGTTCTTGTTGAGCGTATATACTAATAACTTATGATTTGTGATTGAACCTAACATCTCCTCTCTCTGCAGTGATGGACGGGTCCCTTCCTACCTCGCTGAAGCACATCATCAGTAATGCCGAGTATTATGGCCCTTCGCTCTTCCTCTTGGGTGAGCACACACAGCAAGATTTTTTTGGATTCAGCACAAGTAGACCAACACATACTGTGACTAAGAAGGAAAGAACTTAAAGAAAAGTTATTTTTAGCGATGATATAATGTACTGAATTCAGTCTTCTCGTTCGGTCTCAGCGACGGAGGTGGTGACGGTGTTCGTGTTCCAGGAGCCGTCTCTCCTCTCCTCCCTGCAGGACAACGGCCTCACAGATGTCATGCTTCATGCATTGCTTATCAAAGATGTGAGTCTGCACCCTCTGCAATCAACCTCTCCCCTCCCTCCCTGTCATACGCTGCTTCTTCTTTCCTTCCTTTCTTTCTTTCTTTTTTTTTTTTTCCTCTATTGTGTTCTGTTTAACCCACACGTTTTGTCCGTTCTGTGTGTTTGAGTATAACAGAGTCTCTGTTAGTGAGTCTTGGGCGAACGGACATCTTGTCTCACCACCCACTCGTCTCCTTTTGTTTGTTGTTTTTCCACAGTCTGTCACTCTTTTCTCTTTTTTTTTTTTTCCTTCCTCCTATTCTTCTTTGCCAGCTTTCTCTAATTAACTTCTCGAAACCTCAAACTCCAGCAGCTCGCATCACACCTGTTGGACGGTCTTGTTCCTGGCATCTTCCCACAGTCCTCTCTCTCATGTTCCTCCCCTACTCTGCTTTTTTTTTCCTCTCCGATTCTCTCTCTCACAGTTTCTGTCTCTGCAGGTCCCTGCCACCCGAGAGGTGCTGGGTTCCTTGCCCAATGTCTTCAGTGCCCTGTGCCTAAACGCCCGTGGCCTGCACTCGTTCGTCCAGTGCCAGCCCTTCGAACGTCTGTTCAAGGTTTTACTGTCACCCGACTACCTGCCGGCCATGCGACGCCGCCGCAGCTCTGACCCACTGGGTGAGTGACGCAGCAGGAGAGCAGTGAGATGATTTTAGATCAGTGGGAGTGGTAATCAGTCATGCAGCTGCAACTATGAGGGAGATTTTAACCAAATATGACAATTGTACAGTGAATACAGATAATGTGTGTGTGTGAGAAGTTAAAGAAAACAATTTAACTCTGAGTTTATGGTCACTACGTTTACTCACTTAGTAATAGTTCACTATTATTCCAAATATCACACATTCAGCTTTTGATATGCACCATGGAAAGTCAGTGATCACCCTCGCAATGAGTGATGACAAGCAAAATTTTCTCAAGCGATGCTGGGTGGGCAAGCACAATGAGCATGAGCGATTCGGGCGATAACCAATCAGAGCTTAAAGATACCGCTGATTGACAGATGTCGCCAAACACCAAGTTCCCCAAAACCGTTTTCAGTTTATTTCTGTAGGCCGCGCAAAATGGGCGATTTCATGTGCCGCTCATCAGCAAAGTGATTCGCGTGTTGCTCCTCGCTTACTATTTGAGTGTGGGTTTATTCTGTTTAAATTTTCTGAATTTAGCATTTTTTTTTTATTAGCTCATGGGTTATGCTGCAATTATTCATGTTTTGAATTTAGAGCAATCTTTGGACATGTAAACTGCACATACGGAATCTTTGTCCCAGTTGGTGTTTTTATGGTAAATGGCGACACACAGTTTCCTGCATGCTTACTTTTAGCTTTGTGCATGTACATAGATAACACGGTGTAGAAATGTAAACAGGAATATTAGTGGAATTTGTTTTTTATGAGCCATGTAAACAGATCGGTAGGAGTATTGTGGGGGTTTTTTTTGTTTGTTTGTTTTTTCGTTGTTTTTTTCTTTTTTTAAAGCTAGTATCTCATGAAGAGGTGAATGCTGAAAAATGTAGCGAATTTTGGGTTTTGTCAGGGTTTTGTTGTTGTACAGGACAGTATTTAGGGTCGCAAACTATTTTGCTTGTTGCAACGAAATTGTTAACTGATTCCATAAGAATTATTTTGAAATGTATTTTTTTGCATGCAGTTGTTACACGTAACTGTCACTAAATAAACCCTTCTTTTCATCAACATTCGTAAAAAAAAAGTTGCCAAAAATCACAGCATTTCTCAGCATTCGCCGCTCTGTGAAATACAGGCTTTAATAAAAGAAAAAAACAAATATTTTGTGTATATAAACGTAGTGACCGTCAGCTGAATGACTATCCGGAAGTCAGCTTTTTTTAGTAGCAGCTGTGATTTACAGTGACTGGAAGAGTAGAGAGTTTTGACGATTTGAATGATGCATGGAAGTGGAGCTGATTTTAATGTGTTATGGCACTATGAGAAACCAAAGCTTTATTTTTCCACAATGCAAAATTAAATGAGGTGCGTCTGCCAGGTACAGGCTCTCCTCTCACCAGCAGTCACTCTTTTCAACCATCATTATTTAGTTATATACAATGTGTTTATTATATAGTACAAAAGAATAGAGCGATCGTTGACTCGGAGCAACCTATGGCGATTTTGGCCGTAAAAACCTGATGAGTGTGATCATAGTTGTCTGAGATGAAAGTCAGGTATGAAGGGTGTGTGTGTTTTTCAGGCGATACAGCGTCCAACTTGGGTAGTGCTGTGGATGAGCTCATGAGACATCAACCCACATTGAAAACCGATGCAACGACAGCTATCATCAAGGTATAGTGTGTAATCCTTCATAAACAGTGTTTTGGACTTAACTATACTGAACTTTGTGAGCTTCTGTGCATAACGTAATCTGCTCATCAGTTGCTAGAGGAGATCTGTAACTTGGGCAGAGCGCCTGAGTACATCTGTCAGAAGCCCTCCATTCAGAAGGCAGACGGGACTGTTACGGTACCTCCAGCTCGTTCGAACCACGCGGCAGAGGAAGCTTCCAGTGAAGATGAGGAGGAGGAAGAGGCTCTCCACACCTTCACCCCACAGCAAGGGGAACCAGAAAGCAACAGGCAGTGAGTGTTTTAACCTGATGACTGGTTTTGATTGCGAGTGTAACATTGATATATGGCATGTGGGCAGGGCTTGAATAAAATAGATTGTGTTTTTACAGAGTGGTTGGCACGGAAGAGCGGATTCCCATTCCTCTTATGGATTACATTCTCAATGTGGTAAGTGCCGAGTCAGCTCATAGTGAAACGGCTGATTAACGTCGCCGGGCCTGTTTTCAGGTTTTAGTACACATTGCATATTGAATCAAGTATATAGAAGCAGCATTTATTCGTTAAATAAAGATTGTTCTCATGTCTTTCAGTGGCTGATTGTGGTGTTGTTTTTTTTGTTGTTGTTGTTTTTTCCTGTTTCTTGCATTAAGATGAAGTTTGTGGAGTCCATTTTGAGTAACAACACGACAGACGACCACTGTCAGGAGTTTGTGAACCAGAAAGGACTTCTACCCCTGGTGTCAATTTTGGGGCTTCCCAATCTTCCCATAGACTTCCCTACTTCGGCTGCTTGCCAGGCAGTCGCTGGTGTATGCAAATCTATTTTGGTGAGATGATCAGTAGATAATATTTTCAGGAATACATGTTCACACGTTTCTCAAGCGCCCATTGTTGGCTTGTGAAGTTCCCCTTTAACTCAAACTTTAACTTAATTTGAGTTAACTCCTCTTGGGTGGCTGATTTCTGTTTTTATAGATTTGGCATTTGAGTTAAATGTCAATCAATATAATATAAACTACAAAGCCTAACAAGTCATGCATTGTAATGGATTAATAACAGAAAAGATGGAGTGGTGTTAGGATCTGTAGTGATTATTCTAAGAATTTTAAATATTACAGGGTTCTTGTGCAGTGAATGGAAATTCAAAGGCTTTCGTTTTAGACGCCTGCGTATGGAAATCCTCAGTAATATAAATCAGTTCTCTTTACACGTTCCTTCCCTGTGTTAGTGGCGAGAATCTTTTTGTTTTTCGTCTTCATAATAGTCACTGACCTTTAAAAGTAAACTGGACATGAAGTCTGGAAGCTATAAAAAAAATCATTCGGGGGGGGAAAAAAAGTATTGAAGTAAAAAGGGCTGTGATTGTTTTTTTTTTTTTTTTTTTTTTTTTTTTTTCTTCCATGAATAAAGGGCAAGAAGCCTGGATGAAATATTTTTATTCCGCGTAGTGATTTCGCTTATAACAGTTTCACACATCACGTGTTCTGGGCTCTTCAAAAAATTTCATTTCCAATTTTTTGATCATGTCTGGAAATCTCCCTCTGTTCCTGGCTCAGACCTTATCCCATGAGCCAAAGGTTTTGCAGGAGGGGCTCTGCCAGTTGGACAGCATCCTTTCCGCTCTGGAGCCACTTCATCGTCCCATCGAGGAGCCGGGCGGTTCGGTTCTACTGAGAGAACTGGCCAGTGCTGGCCATGTCACTGATGCCACTCTGTCTGCCCGTGCAACGCCTCTGCTCCATGCACTCACCGCAGCACATGCCTACATCCTTATGTTCGTCCACACATGCAGAGTCGGACAGGTGAAGAATAAATAACGGTTTTGGCTGAAAGGGTTAATTATCTTTTAAGGATTATTAAGTGAGGATTATTCCTTCTTTTAAAACTCTCTCTCTCTCTCTCTCGTCCTCAGAGTGAAATCCGGGCAATTTCCGTGAACCAGTGGGGCTCTCAGCTAGGGTTGAGTGTACTCAATAAGTTGAGTCAGCTCTACTGTTCGCTGGTGTGGGAGAGCACCGTGCTGTTGTCTCTGTGCACGCCCAACAGGTCAGCACCACACACACCCCACTCAGCTTACACTCCACTCATTCTCAGCAATGCTTCTGCCATGCTTTTTTGGCTGAAACCATGAATGTACTGGTACTATGCCATGGACTGAAATCTGAAACCAGTAAACTTTTAAAACTGCTGAACCTGTATCCGGATACTCAAATAACAAACCACGTTTTATCTGTAATGTTTGTGTAATTTTCAGTTCTGGGATTCTAAAGAAAATCTGTAAAAATGATTCCATGATTTTCATTTCTCTTAAATCCATGTACTTCGTTTTGAATGGATTGACTGACTTATTTCCAAGCCATGACTAAATTTCTTGGTCCCCTGGTCACTGATTAAAAACCCTTTACTTTGGCGGACCTACCAGTGTGCCTCATTTACATATTTTGGTTTTGAATCTTAAGATGTACAACGAAAGAAATGCTTAGCAAGCTGCAATCATTCATGTGACATGGTTTAAGTCAATTGGCTAAAAAAATTAAAAAATCCCACTTATTTTAGTATTAATTAGAAAACAGACCCACCGTGGCAGCCTAGATTCTGGGTGCTTGATGTACGATCGTGGTCTTTGTTCTGGTGTAGAAATGGCAGGGTTTTAAGTGCATTTTTGTTTTTGTGCAGTCTCCCTCCTGGCTGTGAGTTTGGCCAAGCTGACATGCAGAAACTGGTGCCTAAAGAAGAAAAACCGTCCAGCAGTACCGCGACTAGCGGAGGCCGGAGAACCGGTAAAAAAACACTGCCCCATGGTGATTCTGCATAAATCCTTCCCTATAAACCTCTGCTTGTCTGTCCTCCTTTTTTTCTCTACCTTACATCACTGTAGTTAGTACTTTCTCCATGTTTAGCATGCTTTTCTTTCCTTGTTTTTTTTTTTTTTTTATAAATATGAATTTATTTATTTTAATTTGTTGTGAGCATCCTAATTCTTCATGCTTAAGTAAACTCACTCAGCCGGTGTTTCTTCTAGCTGAGGCCGAAGCTCTGTCTGCAACAGTGGACCCCTCTGCACAGGGGTTGCTAGAGGGCATGGGGCTCGATGGAGACACCCTCGCTCCAATGGAGACGGATGAGCCAGCAACTGCTGACCCGAAAGCTAAATCCAAACTCACTCCTGCCATGGCAACACGCATCAAACAGATCAAACCTCTGCTGTCTGGTCAGTTGTTATATCAAGCTTAGCTTATTTTTCCCCCACATGCCTTTATTTGGATGTGTATTTTACCAGTTTTGCCCTTAAGGAGAAGAAAATTCAGAAAAATTGCCCAACTGACTGGAGGGTTTTTTTCCCCCTCCAGAATTTTTCACCAGTAAAAATGCAGAATTTCAAGTTCAGCATTACGGTGTTTAAAAAAAAAAAAAAAAAAAAAAAAAAAAAAAACCTCACTTTTCTGTGAGTGATATTTATTTAAAAAGTATTAAATGCACTGTTTCTTTGCTGAAATACACACTTCTTTTCCTCAGCTTCATCTCGTTTAGGAAGAGCTCTGGCTGAGCTGTTTGGTTTGCTGGTGAAGCTTTGCGTCGGCTCACCTGTCCGTCAGCGCCGCTCCCACCACACAACAAACTCAGGCACTGCCCCGACACCAGCTGCCCGTGCAACCGCTTCCTCGCTTACCAAACTGCTCACCAAGGGCCTGAGCTGGCAGCCTCCGCCATACACCCCCACCCCTCGCTTCAGGTACAGTGTGAACAGGCAGAGCTCGACACCTCATCAGTCTCCTTTTGTCTCCTGCTCTACGTGTATTTTGTATTGATGTATAAAATACACTGGCATGTCTGGTTCTATTCAGGCTGACGTTTTTCATCTGTTCCGTCGGATTCACTTCACCCATGCTATTTGACGAGAGGAAGTACCCCTACCACCTGATGCTGCAGAAGTTCTTCTGTTCAGGAGGCCATGATGCACTGTTTGAGTGAGTGGAAGAAGTGTCTTGTTATTACAACCTGATCTGTCACTCCGTTATCATGATATTCCTCTAATCTTTATTTCCTGTTCATGTGTGCTTTGCTATTCAGGACTTTTAACTGGGCGTTGTCCATGGGAGGTAAGGTGCCAGTGTCCGAGGGTCTGGAGCATTCTGAACTGCCTGATGGGACCGGGGAATTTTTAGATGCTTGGCTGATGTTAGTGGAGAAGATGGTGAATCCGAGCACGGTTCTGGACTCTCCCCACTCTCTACCTGCCAAGGTGCCTGGAACAACAACAACCACCATGCTACAGTTCAGCGCCCTGCGTTTCCTCATCGTCACCCAGAAAGTGAGAATACGTTTTTTTTGTGTGTGTGTTTTTTTTGCCCATACTTAGTAGGAATAAGGACAGGTACTTATAAATGTCAGCAGTGGGCCAAATCCCAAAACAAATCTGGAAAATCTAAATCTTTAGAATTATGGCTCAGCCTTGTTATTTTAGTGGTGTGTGTATATTAATCAAAAAGATCCAAGAAGAGTAATAATAATTAAAAAAATAATAATAATAAAAAAGGTGGCTGTTTTCACTCAGACGCTCATTCATTTCGTTCTCCCCACCCAAAATTCATGTGTCTGTAGTGAGGCCAGCAGAAATATGCGTCTGCTACAATTACAGTTTTAAGACATGCTGCTCATCTTTCGACTCTCTGACATCCAGGCTGCCTTTAGCTGCATCCGCAGCCTGTGGAACCGCAAACCACTCAAGGTGTATGGCGGTCGCATGGCCGAATCCATGTTGGCCATCCTGTGCCACATACTGCGCGGTGAGCCAGTCATTCAAGAGCGGCTTTCCAAGGAAAGGGAAGGCACCACTCGCACTGATGAGGATGGAAGCTCCGGGGCTGCAGGATCTAGCGGAGGAACGGGAACTGGAGCAGTGGGGGAAAGTGCTTCCGGGTCCGCAGGTAATACTGGAACAGGAGGAGGCACCACAGATGATGGGAACAGCTCCACGACACGCAGGGAACCCCAGGTCAATCAGGCGCAGCTTACTCAGGTAACAGTTGGCTGATGATTTCTGTCTGGTGCAGTTGCTAGGTCCTTATTATTATTATTATTATTATTATTATTATTATTAAAAAAACAATATAATAAAATACTGGATGAGTGTCTTAATGTTTGTTTCAGCTGATAGACATGGGCTTCTCAAGGGAACATGCAATGGAGGCTTTGCTCAACACCACCACCATGGAGCAGGCCACCGAGTACCTCCTCACACATCCACCGCCGTTACTCAGTGCTGCCATTCGGGTAAGATGCCGTCACATGGTTAATATAAAACAGTTTATTTCCCTTTTTACACACAAACCCACAGAGGCAAGCATAGACACATACACATAAGGCTTACCATTAGTCACTGTGGCTTGTGTCACTGAAGGAATTCACCATGTCTGAAGAGGACCAGATGATGAGGGCCATTGCCATGTCTCTGGGTCAGGAAGTCAGCATGGAGCAGCGCTCAGACTCTCCTGAGGTGGGCAGACTGACACACAGACATACCAATAATGCTGTGTTTCAAATGGCATACAGTGAATGATTTGTACTGTGTGCATTCATGAATGCATCCAATTTAAGAAAGTGTGCTTGTGTGTGTTTTTGTAGTTATTTTTTTTGTTTAAATTGTGGGTTTATATGGTGTGTGATTGTACTTGATTTCATGTAGGTTTCTTACGTATCCTAATAAGAACAGCTAAAGCCCCCGTCTGATGTAGCCTTAATTATTTCGCCGTAGAGAACAGTAGACTACATTTTTCTTGAGGTCTGCTGGCACTATCATGCAACTGTTCCGTGCAGTTGGTATAGGTAAGCGCCAGGGAGCGACTTTGAGAACCTGGAGGGTGTGTCTTGCATTCGTGGAAAATTTTTATGTAGAAAATTAACATGGATTAAGCAGCAGGTACGTTTAAAATGAAGGCATCTGTGTGGCATACATAGCGTACTAGATGATACCGTAGACTTCTGTGGTGCTAAAATGTACATAGAACAGTGACTGCTGCGTTTGAGCTTTTCTCAGGCAAGTCTCTTTTTTTTTTTTTTTTTTTTTTTTTTTTTTAATTTATTTTATCCAGAAATAAGGATACCGGATTTTATCGCTCCTGGATTCCCGCTGCTCGAAAATAAAGTCTGATATGGGCACAATTTTAGAAGTTAAAATGGAACTGCAGTTCCCTCGGAACTAAACTGGTGTTGACGTGACTGTATATGAACCCTGAAGATAATTCTCGCACCCTGCATACTAAACTGCATTAATCGAATGTAGTATGCAGTGTGTACGCTGACAGAATGTAGGTATGCCATTTCAAACACAGCCTAATGCAGAACTATTCAAGTCTATTACTTAGTTGAGAAGCCAAAACAGACTTATTTATTTATTTTTTGAGATAAACCTCTGGACACAGCAACACACACAAGCCAGACTTTCATGTATTCCAGGTCTTATGAGAAACAAGGTGGTTGTAATTCTGTATGTGTGTGTTCTCTCAGGAGGCAGCACGCAGGCGTGAGGAGGACGAGAGAAGAGCACGAGAACGAGCTGAGGAAGAGGAGGCTCGCTGTCTGGAGCGCTTTCTAGAGGCCGAGCCCCTGGACAGTGCTGAGCTCCATGCCTTCACTGACACGATGCTGCCAGGCTGCTTCCACCTGCTGGACGAGCTTCCAGACACCGTCTATCGCCTCTGCGACCTGCTCATGACCGCCATTAAGAGGAACGGCCCGGAGTACAGAGACCTCATCCTGCGGCAGGTTGTCAGCCAGGTCAGTGATATACACAAAGTAATCTCTGACATTACATAACAGTTAGAGCGAGCCAGTATATCTAATGCTTTATACTGTAATTAAAGCTACCGAAGCCTGGATGCTGAGTATCGAATTGTTAAGGATCTGATTACACAGGGCTCTCAGGCTTCCTGGAAAGCTCCCAGACAGTGGGAATGAAATGTTTCAAGTTTGTGGGAAGTGTAAAACTAGGCTGTCGAGTCAGTGAAGTGGCACGTCCCCTCCTAAACATACGTCATTTATGTGTAGGTGAATCTTACATTATAAAAAAAACCAGGCAGGACCAAACGGCAGCCTAGATTTAATTTAGGGAAATATTTCAACAGCTTTGGGTAAAAAAATTTTTTCTTACATGATTATATCGAATATAAGGCAATTATTTTTATTTATTTTTTTTATTCCATGTTTGGTGGATTTCTCTTATGTTACACCCAAGACGGGGACGAAAAATAATTTTAGAAACAGGTATTTTATTTTTTCTTTAAGGCCACAACAATAATACAAGAAAGTCTAAAATATAAATATTTTTATTTTTCTCTTGTAGTCTTAAAGAACTGAACTAGTTCGTTGATTTAAACATTTAAAGAATAGCAGTATTGGTCATCCTTACAGCATAATTTGTGTGTATCGTAATGCTTTTAAGTGGTACAGAGGCTTATTTTAACATAAATTACCATTAAAAGCACTATATACTGGGCAAATTTTTCCCGCGGATTACTAGCTGAGGCTTGTGTGATTAAGGCTGTCGGAACATGGAGCCGTCCCCAAATTTTCAGGGTAGCAACTTGGGACCAAATTCTGAAACAAGTTTATGAAAAGGTCATTGTAGGTCAGGCTCGAGTTCACCAAAATGGCTGCCACTTGTTTATATCGGTGGTACTATTCCCCCATTGGAGGCCTCTGGTTTAGTTTTTTGTTTTTATTATTTTTGGTTTAGTTTTAGTTATTTTAACAGGAGTGTGAGTAGGATCTTATTTATTTCTTTATTTATTTTATTCATTTATTGATGAATTTATTAGTTTTAGTGTATTTTATTGACTTAGGGGGAAATCAGAACAAAAACTGTCATGTTGCTGACTTTCACCAGTGCAGTTTGAACGTTTTATGTCCTTGGCTGGTCTCTAAATCAGTAGAAAACTGTTCCCGAGTTCCATCTGATCAATTTTGAGAGCAGTGACTCAGCGACTTTATCACCTGAACACAGCCTTATGGTTTCATATGTGAGTTAGCACCTGCCTTCATCACTCTGTGTCTGTGCGGTAGGTGTGGGAGGCCGCCGACGTGCTAATAAAAGCTGCTGTGCCACTCACCACCAGCGACACGAAGACAGTGTCCGAGTGGACCAAACAGATGGCGACGCTGCCCCAGGCCTCCAACCTGGCCACACGTATTCTCCTCCTCACCTTGCTCTTTGAGGTACATGCTAATACAAATTTTCACCGATCTGTAGCTTGGATAAAGATTTATATGAACCCAAACACCTTGGAAAATGTTTTATAGGTACACTTGCTTGTGCCATGTATAGGCATCAGGTGGATGTGAGTGTACTGAAATTTGTGTTGCAGGAGCTGAAGCTGTCGTGTGCCCGGATTGTGGAGAGTAGTGGGGTCCTGACGGTGCTCATTAAGCTACTTGAGGTGGTTCAGCCCTGCCTGCAGGCAGCCAAGGAGCAGAAAGACATCCAGACACCTAAGTGAGTGCCAGACTTCATGTGGATAGAAGTAGTCCCTGACAGAAGGACACAAGTTTTAACGGTGTTTCCAAAATTCCTAGCAACCAGCAGAGAGCCCTAAAGGAGATATGTTTTTTTATTACATATCCACAGCAACTGTGAGGAGCCAATATGTGGTCACCTGATTGCTTATTTGTTTGAAATGTCTGCACTTATTTAGTCTTATTCACCTTTCACCATCTTTATGTAGATGGATCACTCCGGTGCTCCTGCTCATTGATTTCTATGAGAAAATGGCCGTTTCGTCCAAACGAAGAGCCCAAATGAACAAGGTGTGTGAGTGTGCGCGCGCTGTATCAGGATCCTGTGTTTATTGTAGAATTGGGAATGATGGAATTCTCTAAACCTTTAAAACATTCTCTGTCATCAGTACCTTCAGCCCAATGGAAATAATTGGCGGTGGTTTGATGACCGTTCAGGCCGCTGGTGCAGCTACAGTGCCAGTAACAACAGCACCATAGACTCCGCATGGAGAGCGGGTGAGACCAGTGTACGTTTCACCGCCGGTCGTAGGAGATACACTGTACAGTTCAACACCATGGTTCAGGTGAGTAAAGCTAAAAACGTATTGAAGTAATAATAATGACTATTTCTAAATAAAAATTATATCAAATCTGAATCAAATGATTTATTTATGTAATAATAAATTCTAGGTTTTATTTATTTGCTGTATGGGACTACAGATGTATCTTGTGGTATATTTTAATAGTTTTTTGAGTGAATTTTTACCCCAAAAACAATCCAGGTTCTGAATAAATAAAAAAAAAGCACAGAATTAAAATGCGGGGGGGCAGACTAAACTGGGCGCTTATGCTGTAGATTATTCATTCACTGAATAATTCCTTCATGCTGTAGATTGTATACGGAATATATA
>JAQMYF010000003.1:28423095-28440620 GCA_030014195.1 Neosilurus mollespiculum
TTTGAAATAAAATGATTTATTTAACTTCTGGTTTTGTTTTTTTTTGACTCCGCACATGCACTTCAAACAAAGCAACCTCTGAAATAGAAAAAAAACACACTAGAAATCATGAAGGAGTTTTACTTGTACATCACATATTATATTCGGGCACCAAAAAATGAAAAATCACAAAAACAAGGTTGCCCGACTGGGCACTAAGGCTCCAGAAGATTTTTCAAGCCCTGTAATTAAACTAATATAAACTTATAAGACTGAAATAAAATTTTTAAAAAAGAATGAGGTGGGGATGACATTTTTGTGTGTGTGTGTGTGTGTGTGTGTGTGTGTGTGTGTGTGTGTATGGGTTGAGGGGTAAGGGCTTTGCTCTAGCTCCCAACAATGGCAGCTTGGTGGTACTGGGGTTTGAACCCTTGACCTACTGATCAGTAACCCAGAGCTTTAAACACTGAGCCACCATGGCCCTGTACATACATTTAGGGTTATTGTACTGTAAACAGACATGTTTATTATTTTAGTGACCAATGGGAGGGGAAGTTCTTAATGTGTTAATTCATTAATTGGTTGATTTCCCTAATTTATCATTCCTTCTACATCCACAGTACAGAATGAAATTTCATGCTCAACACAAGGATACACAAATAAAACCATTCCATGATCCTTATGCAAAAAAGTCTTGATCTCTGAAATTTATCTAATAACTGATTCTAATCCATTTTTCCTGCATCAGTGGTGAAGGTCCCCATCTTGCAACACCTAGAGAGCCTGCGTGACGAGGAGCTGGAGGAGCGCAGGGAGAAAAGGAGGCGGCAGCTGGCAGAAGAAGAAGAGGCTAAGCAAAATGAGAGGAGCACCTCAGCAGGAGAAGAGAGCAGGGAGCAAACGCTGCAGGTTCGAGGGAAAGGGGAATGGGGGCGTGTCTTCCAACCAGGGCCTGTTATTACTGGCACAGACAGGATCTGACTCGCACTGAAGTAGATCAATATTTAATTAGAGTGACATGATGGGTTTCAGCCAGAACTTGAGACCTGTATGGTCTTGTGCGGTTTATGGATGTGTGAATCTCGTGTGTGTGTGTGTGTGTGTGTGTGTGTGTGTGTGTGTGTGTGTTCCAGGGTACTACTGTAGGAACTGTAAACGGAACAGGAGAAAACACAGCAGGTATTCTAATCACTTTCACATTCTTGCTATGAAATCAGGATTCCCAGGTTACTCTTTGTGTTCTGGAGAATAGATTACATGCACAGTGTTATCTAGTTATTTAGAAATCTAAAGCCTGGATCCAAACCTTCACCTTAGTTCTGCATGCAGATGAAACCAGTGTTGTGTTGGACCAGCTTGCAGCGCGAGTCTTCGTGATGGCTGTGGGATGAGGTAGTAGTTTGTATAGTTTTAGGATCACACCAGATCTGGGAGATAACTATACAGCCTACTGTCTTTCCCACGGCATTCGCATGTCACCAGAACGAACCATCACCACACCACCTGTCCGAGCTCGAAGGCTATAATTATTATTATTATTTTTTAATAGTTTAAAATCAATGTTGTATGCTTCCGTTTTGTGTGAGTTATGTCAGGTCTTTCAGACTGTGCTGGGGTGAGGTAGTAAGTTGTGTTGTTGGGGATCAGGATAGCGCAGCCCTTGAAGGAGATAACTATACAACTTACTGCCTTCCTCATTGCAGCCCTTGAGCTACACTAAATGCAGGATGCATCCGATTTGATTAAAATCTACAGCCGAATGTAAAGCACTTACACAGCCTTTGTTATGAATAGCAGAAGGAGAACGAGCCCAAGGTGGGGTGTCCACGTGTCTGGATCCACCTCGCTCCTCAGAGGGGTTCCTGACAGCACCACCTTCAGGAGACGTCACCCCCACTGCCCCTCAGGAACAGGCTTTGGTTTCATTAGAGACAGCCATCAGTCAGCAGGTGCATCAGCCAATCGCAGAGCTCCTGCTGGCCGACCCGCATGCGGATTCTCTTGGGGCATTGGCAGGTGCCGTACCTCAGCTCACGGCTCCTGATAGGCCAAACTGTGAAGTGGAATCCTCCCAGATGGAAATGTCACCTGCCTCCACTGGGGGGGAGAGGGGAGGAGGAGCAGCCTTGGACACAGTTCGAGAAGGTGAATAAACTTAACGTTTTTTTAATTCTATAAGTTTTCACTTTTTTCTTCTCCCTTGTATTTTGAAAACATAAAAATAATGACCTTCATGCCCTGTTATAACATGCGATGTTCTTGGTTCTCAGCCTCACTGAGCCCTGATATACCAGGGAGCTCTGAGTCGGTGCCAGTGGTATCACAGCTAGAGGGTTCGCCGATGGATACGAGCAGCCCTGCCTCTGCAACCCAAGAGGAGCCTGCCCCCAATTTGGCACAGCCCAATCACATGTCTCAAGAACTGTCAGGAAGTGGCGAAAGTGGACTCACTGACCGGCAGACCGATGCAGACACAGGGTAAGTAACCTACGTGTGTTTACACTATGTTTACAGGCCATATTTGAATTATGGATTGGTGGGAATTTTAAATTTTCTCAATCATCTTAGCTCAACTTCAGCGTCTTCTCCTGGCGAGACCATGCCTCGGAGTGACAGCGCCGACAGCCAGTCCCAGGCCACCCAGGAAGAGCCCCTCCCATCGACCAGCAATGTGGAGGATGATCCTCTGGCAGGTGTGTGTTTTAAAGACTTGAAAAATGTTTTGGAAGTGGTATACAAATGATAGCAATAAAGAAAAAATGTGGAACTTCGATCAAGAACCATGTGTTGGAACATGCCATCACATTCAACACCTTTTTGATGGTTTGTGTGCATAGGTATCAGCCTACCTGAAGGCGTGGATCCCTCTTTCTTGGCTGCTTTGCCAGAGGACATCCGTCGAGAGGTCCTGCAGAACCAGCTAGGGATCAGACCCCCTTCTCGCCCCTCTGTGTCCTCTTCCATGTCCTCCTCAGCAAACACTGTGCTTGGAGGAAGTCCTGGGGTGACCGAAGTCAGCCGCGAATTTCTGGCTGCACTGCCACTTGCCATTCAGGAGGAGGTGAGATACTCTGAGCAAGTTTGTTTTTGATTGACACTCTCTTCTGCTTAAAAAAAAATTTTAAATAGAAAGATGGTCAAGCCTCTTTTACAAATACCTTTGATTGAATAATTTAGAAAAGTGTTCATTTTGGCATAAATGTCCACATCTGGTTTGTCTCTTTATCCAAAGGTATGATACACATTTCTTTTTTTGTGTGTGTGATCAGGTTTTAGCTCAGCAGAGGGCGGAGCAACAGCGTCGTGATCAATCCCAGCAGCCCTCTCAGGGAGACCAACCCCTTGACCCGGTCACGTTCATCCAGACGTTGCCGTCTGAGCTGCGTCGCTCTGTTCTGGAGGACATGGAGGACAGTGTGTTGGCTGTCATGCCCCCGGACATCGCGGCCGAGGCTGCAGCGCTACGTCGGGAGCAGGAAGCTCGTCAGAGGCAGCTGATGCATGAACGCTTATTCGGCCACAGTTCGTCCTCTGCCCTCTCGGCCATTCTGCGCTCTCCCGCCTTCACTAGCCGTCTAGGCGGGAACCGTGGCGTGCAGTACACTCGTCTGGCTGTGCAGAGAGGCGGAACCTTCCAGATGGGTGGAAGCTCTAACCATAATCGGTCAGTGTGTAGGGGTAGTGGGTAGTGTAGGGGTCAGAGTAGACGACAATGATTATCATTTTGTTGTTTCGTCTGTTTACTAATCTTTGAACTTTAATTGCAGCCCATCCAGCTCCAACGTGGATTCCCTGTTGCGACTTCGAGGACGTCTCCTCTTGGACCACGAAGCTCTGTCATGCCTCCTGGTGCTTCTGTTTGTGGACGAACCCAAGCTGAATACGAGTAGACTGCACCGTGTGCTCAGGAACCTGTGCTACCACTCCCAGACCCGTGGCTGGGTGATCCGCAGCCTGCTCTCCATCCTTCAGCGCAGCAGCGAGAGCGAGCTCTGTCTGGAAACAGCCCGCCTTGACGAGGCTAGAGGCAAACGCACACAAGGTCAGGGGTCATCTGGTGCCAGCAAGGGCACCTCCTCTTCCTCAGCCTCAGTGCCCTCATCCTCCTCTTCCTCTCTGGAGCTGCTTAACCGAGTTGAATCACGCAGCTCAAGCCAGCTCTCTTGGCTCTCTGTGTCCATGGACGCGGCGCTAGGCTGCAGGACCAACATCTTTCAGATCCAGCGCGCCTCAGGCAGGAAACATGCAGACAGACATTCAGCAGGAGGAGCTGTGGGCTCAGCGGGCCTGGGCGGGGGAGTTTCAGGAACTGGAGCAGGAGTCAGCTGCTCAGGAGGAGGAGGTTCTACAGTGCATATTCACCCACAAGCTGCTCCTGTGGTCTGTCGACATGTGCTGGATACCCTTATTCAGCTGGCCAAGGTGAGTGAGTAGGGGCTTAGATCTTCAGTTCCTGATGCTGAGGGTGTAACAAACCCAGAGTACTGTCGAAATAGTGTTTATCAGAAAATAAGCAAATTAAACATCAATTATCTATGATCAGTCATCATTTTCTCAGCTAGAATTCAGTATATGAATGTTTTATAGGGGAAAAAATTCTATAAAATTAGTTTTTATACTGTATTAATTTCAGGGGAAATATTTGTTTTTCACCTTTATTTTAATATATGAATTGTTTTATTCCAGTTTGAAAAACACATTGTTTTTTGTTAACTCCAATACTCTTGGTTTCCTAAAATATTTTGTTTTCGTCTATGCAGGTTTTCCCTAGCCACTTCACACAGCAGCGCTGCAAGGACCCTCAGTCGTCCTCTTCCTCCTCTGAGATGGACTCTCGCCTGTGCAGTAGTTCCGCCTCCACAGTCGGAGGAAGCTGCAGATCAGGCGCTGGTAACCAGACAAATATCTCAGCTACCCCCAACACCCCATCCTCTACCCACAACTCCTTCAGCTCCTGTACAGGCACCCCACAGTCCCTGGGCATCTCCACCGACTTTTGGGACCTACTAGTCAAGCTGGACAACATGAACGTGAGTCGTAAAGGCAAGGCTTCCATGAAGACCGTGCCCCTGGGAGCATCTGGCGAGGCTGAAGGAGCTCAATTGAGTTTGGAAGCGTCTCCGCTGGGCCAACTGATGAACATGTTGTCTCACCCTGTAATACGCCGCAGCTCTCTGCTCACTGAGAAACTCCTCCGGCTGCTCTCTCTCATCTCCATCGCTCTGCCTGACAACAAGGCTACTGAAGTGCCAGCTGGCCACCCTGTGCCTCAGGCACCCTCCACTGTTTCTGCAGCTCCCATGGCTCAGGCGACTGCCGTATCAGTGGGTACGGCACCTAGTCAGGGTGCTGCAGCAGGAACGGTGCCTACATCTCAACCAGCCTGCACCGCTACTACAGCCACAACCACGGCTACTGCAGCTACAGGCACCACCACTGGTACGAATTGTGTGTTTTCTAAAATCATGATTGCGATTGTGTGTGTAACATAAGTTATAATTGTACTGCACCATGATTTCCATTATAGGGTTATAGTTACAACAAATGATTTTATTATACGTTCTACAATATATTTACTGGAAACATACAAAACAACACTGCATGTTAAATCTGAGTTGATGTAGTTAAGGTTGTGATCCGAGAAAACTGTTCTCGATGCAGGCAAACAAAAAGCAAGCTCAGACACCGACACCAAGTTGGCCTCCACTGGATTAACAGAGAAACAACTGCAGCTTTCTGTAGAGGTGTGGGACATTTTGCATACACATGCGCACACACACACACTTGCGCATCTAGCTTACTATACTCCTCTGACCCAGCAACATTGGTTTAATTAAGCACCCCTGCTGTGTGCGTGTGTTACACCAGGTGCTGACTTCCCACTCGTGTTCAGAGGAGGGCTTGGAGGATGCAGCCAACATCCTCCTGCAGCTCTCGAGGGGAGACGGCCAGACCCGGGACACTGTGCTCAGACTCCTTCTCACCGGAGCCCGCCACCTCGGCTACACACTCTGCAAACAAATCGGTTAGTTCAGTTTTGCTCTTGAATTCTTTCGGATCTTAAATTAAATGTCACCACTTACACGGCTCGTGTTCAGGCACTTTACTGGCGGAGCTACGGGAGTATAATCTGGAGCAGCAAAAGAGAGCACGGGCTGATGCCCAGTCTCCAGAGGCGGCTCATGAAGATCCCTCTATCAGTGCTCGACTCAAGGGCAAGATGACCAGCAGGTGAGAGGAGAGCTTGTTTTATTTTTTTTGTACATTTACTGCCTCACGACATACTGATTTTATCTATAATAAAATTATCTTTTAAACACATGAAATGGTAAATATCAAATACAATAGATGGGCTAGAGATGTGTTCAGGATTATTTAAATCTCACTACCCAAGGAATTTGTCTGATCTTCCGTTGACTTGCACGACTTTCTTTGCTGTCCTATTGCATGCCTCTCGATTTTAAGGGCTCTTCAAGGGCACACAAAAATGTCAGCGTTATCGAGCCAGAAATTGATGTTGGCACCCCTGTAGAACTACCCTGACTATACAATCGATGGACTGCTTGCAGGTTCGACGGATCAGAGAGTGTGGTGATCGTGGCTGCTCAGAAGCGCACGTTGGGTGGCCGGGAGCTCCAGCTGCCCTGCATGAGCTCACTTACCTCAAAGACCTCCACGCAGAAATTCTTCCTGCGAGTGCTGCAGGTCATCATACAGTTGAGGGAGGACACACGCCGCGCCAACAAGAAGGCCAAGCAGACTGGTAGACTGAGTGAGTGAGATTATCCCAAAAAAATGGGATATCACCCTCTTAAAGTCAAATAAAGGGTCTGATTGTGACAGCTTGTCAGACAAGAAGTCTAACTCTGGGTATTGCATTAAGTCGTCCAGATCCCGATTCACTGAGCCACCGCTGCTCTAATATTCCTAATAAAGTACATGTGGTTCTAATGGCATATTTAAGGAATTTCCCTCTCAGGCCTGGTTCTGATTTGTAGTTACAAATGTTCAGGTTCTGACTCTAAATATTGATTTGTGTGTGTCCTGTTCTTTCTGCGGTTGCAGGCTCCAGTAGTCTGAGCTCTACCAGCAGTATTCAGGCTGCGGTCCGCCAGCTGGAGGCTGAAGCAGATGCCATTATTCAGATGGTGAGAGAGGGGCAGCGGGCACGCCGCCTCCAGCAGGCTGCCCCACCCACTGCATCCTCCTCCTCATCCACTGCTGCTTCTGGATCGTCTGTGGCGCCTGGCCATGTCCCCAGCACTGCTGCAAGCAACAACCCGCCTGCCGGCTCAGCCAGCTCTGCCATGGTTAGCATGGGCCGCGATTTACAGCAGGCACACTGCTACTTGCACTACTCACCACATTACACAACAACTTCATGGGCAGGTGGAATAATAATTGAGCTATGACAAATTTGAGCAAAATATTTGTGATCAGGAAGAAAAAGTATTTTAGCAAAACTTGACAGTGCACCGTAACGTTATCACCCAGCTTCAGTACAGCAATCTACAGACTGATGCAGAAGTATTCACACCACCATGAAAAAAACATTTAACAACTTGATCTGAAATTTAGCATTGAAGTTTAACAGTATGCTAAATGTAATGCTTTAAGTCGAATTAAACGCTTGCATGCATAGTTTATCCGTTCCTATCAAAACCTGCTATGCTATGAAAACTTTTTTCCGGGGAAATAAAAAAAAAAACGAGTAATAAATCCTCACACAGGGGCACCAAAAGTGGGCTGTACCAAATATAGAATAAACAGTAAACACTGTGGCGTTGTACATTAGAAAGGATTGCAGCTTCAAAAATGTAAGTAAAAACTTTGGAAGGCTTTCACTAAAAAAAAGAAGTGAAGATGTTTAAGAGGTATTTACTTATATATTAAATGTATGAATGTTATTCATAAAACATTTTCCAATTCAGTTTATTGCATGTAGTGATTTAGCCACATTTTATAGAATTATCAAACATCATACTGTTGGAGTTGTTCACGGTGTACAAAACAGCATTTTAGAGCAATTTTCTGACCTATCAATGTTTTCTCTGTGCGGCGTGAATACTTTTGCAACCTTCTCTATCGACCCAAGCATTTTGCTACACTCTTATTAAAATTACAGTTCTAATCAAGACTTCATTTCTAGTCTGCCTTATTTATTAGTTATTGAGATTATATATAATATAAAATAACTGACAATGATGGGTTGTGATTTTTATTACTATAAAAAAAAATGTGTAAAAATCATCATCGACTGACTTCGGCTGTGCTTCACGGACCCTACTTTGAGATCCACTTCTATACACCTACAAGAATTCTGTATGGTCTGTACCCAAAGACTGACATTTGACGTTTTTCATTGTATTGACATTATGCTTCCAATTGGTTAACTGCACTTATTCCACCTCACGACTCTGCAGTCTGCCCCACGCATTTTATTAAATATCCATTGCATTATTCACGCAGTAGCATCTGACAGCCTGACGTTTGTGTACATGTTATGGCTTTTGTGGTGTTTTGATTTTTGAATGCGCTTTTAGCTTTCCATACTTGGGTGTTGATTTTGATTGGCTGTTACGGCTGAGTGCTTTTGGCCCCTACCCAAGCCCCTCTCCTGATTGTTTACTTTTAATGCATGGTGCTCTCTTTGAGGATATATATACTGTTGGTTTAAAAAAAAAAATCCATCCTTGTTCCTGTATAAAATGTGCTGTTTGCAGCTTTTGTGTGTAATCTCATCACCTCCTCCCCCCCCCCCCCCTTTTTTTTTTTTTTTTTTTTTTTTTTTTGGTTTTGGTCTGGTCTAGTCGGAGATGCATTCTGCAGCAGAGCCACCAGCAGCACAGCGAGATGACTCCCCCATGGACGTGGATCAGCCCTCACCCCTGGAGCAGGACCAGGCCCCATCTGGTGAGTCTTCGCTGCATTTCAGTGTAGTGACCCTTCTCTTTTTCACAAGGATATTTGAAATTCATTTTGTTGTATGTTTAGATAATTTGTTGTGTTTTATGTTCCAAATTTAACCAGTGTATTTGCATTAATTTAATTGTCCTGTTACCTGATTAATGTGTTAAAGGAACATGTGTTTGCACGCAGGTGAGGAGACCAGTAGTCAGCAAGAACAGGAGGAGCGCCTACCCGATTTGCCCCTCCTGAGCGAGCAGCTCTTATTGGATGAGCTCTGGGACATGCTGGGCGAGTGTCTCAAAGAACTAGAGGAGTCACATGACCAGCACGCTGTTCTCGGTAATCATAAAACACTGTACATGGCTGACTAAGATGAATAACGAAGGCCAATGTAAATTCACACCGTGGCTTGTTTTTGAAGTCTTGCAGCCCGCAGTGGAGGCCTTCTTTCTGGTGCATGCTACAGAACGTGAGAGCAAACCGCCTGTACGAGACACCCGAGAAAGCCAACTGTCCCACATCAAAGATGAACCGCCTCCTCTCTCTCCCGCCCCGCTCACACCCGCCACGCCATCCTCGCTCGACCCATTCTTTTCCCGGGAGCCCTCCTCTATGCACATCTCCTCCAATTTGCCTCCAGACACCCAGAAGTTTCTCCGTTTCGCCGGTAAATTTTCACACGTATATAACAGTGTCATCTCGAGCTTTTCGTAATGTACTTGCGAGAAATAAATACGGTGTCAGTAACAATGATGGGTCAGGTTGCTGGTGTAACAATTGAAGTTATATACCACTGATATAGTGCATAGAGTATTCTTGCTGATATTAGTTTTACATATTTTTCCACAGTGAGATCCTTTAGTCATCTAATAAATCCCATATTTGGTCACATAGATTTAAATCTGTACTCAGTGTTTATGTATTTCAGTTCGGTTGGTATTGATGTGGTTTTATTTATTTATTTTGCTTTCTGTACCAGAGACCCACCGAACAGTGCTTAACCAGATCCTACGCCAGTCCACCACACACCTTGCAGACGGCCCCTTTGCTGTCCTGGTGGACTACATTCGTATTCTTGATTTTGATGTCAAGCGGAAGTAAGTCACTGTTACACTACCTGTAGAGGCTTTCATTTCCGCTTCTTGAGTGCCTCTGGGCCTTGAAATAATGTGATTGCGTGTGCATTCCCCTCAGGTATTTCCGTCAGGAACTGGAGCGCCTGGATGAGGGTCTAAGGAAGGAGGACATGGCTGTTCATGTGAGGAGAGACCATGTCTTTGAGGACTCGTACAGAGAGCTGCACCGTAAGAGCCCAGAGGACATGAAGAACAGACTGTGAGTGTTTAATTTGGAGCTGCTCTGTTAAACTGCATCCTTTACTAATTACTCAATATTCGCCATTTTATAAGCAAACCAAGTGTAATTTATCATGGTGTTATTACAGCGTGTTGTTTAACTTGAGAGAGTAAACCACCTGTTCCTATAACGGGATAACAGTCTGAAGCTTCTCTTGCTCTTTTTGAACTCTTCAGGTACATTGTGTTTGAAGGGGAAGAGGGCCAGGACGCAGGTGGCCTGTTAAGAGAGTGGTACATGATCATCTCCAGAGAAATGTTTAACCCCATGTACGCCCTGTTCCGCACATCACCTGGAGACCGGGTCACCTACACCATCAACCCGTCCTCTCACTGCAATCCCAACCATCTCAGCTACTTCAAATTCGTGGGGCGGGTAGTGGCCAAGGCCGTGTACGATAACAGACTACTGGAGTGCTACTTCACACGCAGCTTCTACAAACACATCCTGGGGAAGAGTGTTAGGTAGATGGTGTTTGCTTAACCATAAGCGTTTTACTGTTTTAACCAAGAATAAGATTTCTAAATGTTTAATTATTCTGCAGACAGTCAGTAGAATAGTTTGGTGTTTAAGTCGGAATTGTTCATGCAAAACTTTACTCTAAATATGCATTGGTTTTTGTTGTTGTTTTTTTTTTATTATTATTTATTTTTGACTTATTTTTTTACAATTTGCTTCATGCATAGAATAAGAGTGTATTAATTAATGAAACTGTTTCATTGCAGTACTGGCCTCCATTAAAACTAATCCATTGTGTATTTTTTTTTCCCCCTCAGGTACACTGACATGGAGAGTGAGGATTATCCTTTCTTCCAAGGTCTGGTCTACCTGCTGGAGAATGATGTGTCCACCCTGGGCTATGATCTGACATTCAGCACTGAGGTACTGCTTATAAAAATGGTTCTGTGGTGATTAAAAATACTTGGCAAGTCACATTTTAATCATGGGTGGTGAGGAGCGGTTCTCGCTCCAGCATAATACTTATTTCCTTATTATCCATATTCACTACCAGAATACTCTCCCTACTTACAGAGTCCCAGAAGGACTCCCCGAATCGTACAGTGGTAAACCAATGAGAAGCCCCAAAACAGACATGACTTGGTGTGAATAGAACTTTTCTGGATGTTAGGGAGTTTCAGATGCGAAAGTTTGGAAACTGGTTCTGTAACTGTAATTGCTATTTTAGATTCTACAATTACATCAGACATACAAATGAACAATGCAGTGGTGTTGCAGACTTGACCCAGAAAATGCAGTAAAATTCTATGAAGAAATGTAGGTATTAAAATGATCATTGTTTTTAATTTGGAGCATAAATCTCATCCTTTATGATGTATGGAGTAGAACGTTCAACTTTTAAGGTCATCTTGAGAGGCATTTGCCATATTGTATGTAGGTCACATGATCAAAATACCTGATTCTGATTGGCTTAAGAGTTGCCGGGATTTTTCCTGATCCAACATCTTTTTGCGATGCTGATGTTTTAATAAAATGAGTCTAATTGAATTTTGACTAAAATGTGACTTACTAGATTTTTTTCCAGGCTGGGGTAAAAATATATGCATGTATGACTGAATCATTCCTTTCCCTTCTTGTGCAGATCCAGGAGTTTGGTGTGTGTGAGGTGAGGGATTTGAAGCCCAATGGGGCCAACATCCTGGTGACTGAAGAGAACAAGAAGGAGTATGTGCACCTGGTCTGCCAGATGAAGATGACCGGTGAGCTTTACATCTCACATGCGTCAGCGCATCGTTCAGGACTAGAGCTAATTTTTTGTTTTCTGTGTGATGTGTATAATCGTCAGTGGTGGCTTAGTGGTTAAGGCGATAAGTTACTGATCCGAAGGTCAGCAGTTCAGTCCCCACTATCACCACTGTTGGGCCCTTGAGCAAGGCACTTAACCCTCAATTGCTCAGTTGTACAAAAATGATAATTGTAAGTCGCTCTGGATAAGAGCATCTGCCAAAATGCTGTAAATGTAAATGTCATGTATTTTCTCCTGTGGTGACTGAAGGTGCGATACGTAAACAGCTGGCAGCTTTTCTGGAGGGCTTCTACGAGATCATTCCCAAGAGGCTGATCTCCATCTTCACAGAGCAGGAGCTGGAGCTGCTCATCTCAGGCCTACCGACCATCGACATTGACGATCTTAAGGCTAATACAGAGTACCACAAGTACCAGTCCAGCTCTATCCAGGTAGGTCTACACACAGGGTTTATAATGTTACAACTAGTGTGTAGTTGAACAATCAAGTCTGTTTATTCATTCATTCATTTTCTAAGCCGCATATTCCTAATTAGAGTCACGGGTAGATTGGCGCCCATCTCAGCCAACTGAGTGAAGGCAGGCACCCTGAACAGCTCGCCAAGCTAACACACACACAGCCATTCCCACTCACACCTAGGGACAATATTCAGGACAGCAAATTTGCCTAGTGTGCATGTTTTTTGGACTGTGACCGGAGGAAACCCACGCAAGCACAGGGAGAACATGCAAACTCCACACAGAAACGCCAAGCACCTTCCAAAATATGCAGTGGTTTATTGAGTGATGTCCCACGTAATTGGATAGAACACTAAGCGATGCCCTTACGAGGGCCCGGCTCCGTACGCTTAGGTCCTTTTTTCATTCTATCATGATGTCACCTACTGATGAACCTACACATACTGTCATGCTTCCAGCCTGGGTCATCCCACCTGCAGTGCTTTACACACTGCTTCCAGTTTATGGGCTGGTTGTAGTTATTAAGATTTAATATCATTAAATGGATATATCTGGGGAATGTCATCACAAAAATGATCCCAGTGCACCAGAGGTTTATTCTGAGATCTAGTAATTTGAAAAAAGTGTCAATAATCACCCATATCTTTTATCTAATTTTCATCAACATATTAAAGTGTAAAACAAATTATAGATCTGGGGGTTTTTTTAGGCCAAATGTTCATTATTTTCAGTTTATGCATCAAGATTTCACGCTGATTTTCTTCAAATCTGATCTCCTGTTAAGACGATGCTACCGTTACCATGTTGGCTAACTTCTCTTGGTTGGCTCTGTCAGGTTTATTAAACTATTCCTTATTTAAAAGATAATTAATTGTGGATTAAGATCATCAAGTAAAATTATTTGACCAACCAAACTCATTTTGTGATGATTCACCCCAAATACACGGACAAAGCTATTTCTCTTCATCACCACCATCTCCATTTATACGTTTTTTTTGTCTATCTGAGTATTCTGGCTGGTTTTGGAGTTAATCTCTGGTGGGTTTTTTTTTAATTATTATTATTTTTGCATGTGCAGATCCAGTGGTTCTGGCGTGCACTGCGCTCCTTCGACCAAGCAGACCGTGCCAAGTTTCTGCAGTTTGTCACAGGCACGTCTAAAGTGCCTCTGCAGGGCTTCGCTGCACTGGAGGGTATGAACGGCATCCAGAAGTTTCAGATTCATCGCGATGACCGATCCACTGACCGCCTGCCCTCTGCACACACTTGGTAAGCTCTTATCTAGCTTTAGAAATCTTCTAACGTGTGGTGTGGTGTGACAGGACTGAATATTGTAGGCGTGCTAATTGTTGAGATGAAGTTGCTAACAGTTGTGTGGTCCGTCTCCTCTCTCTGCAGCTTTAACCAGCTGGATCTCCCAGCCTATGAGAGCTATGAGAAGTTGAGACACATGCTGCTGATGGCCATTCAGGAATGCTCAGAAGGCTTCGGACTGGCCTAAGGACTATTCGTCAATCCACACACACACACACACAAACACACACGTACGCGTGTGCCCACACACCCGACACTGATTTAGACACCATGTTAACTTATGACACACAGACATATACACACTATTGTAGAGACGGCCAAGACCTACTTGTTTCTAATCCATGTAAAAGGACGATTGACTGAGCGAGCGAGACCGACATGTTGACGTTGCCTACTACACAAAGCCTCTCATTGACACACAGAACTGTATTTTTGGTATATTTGTGTGTCTCCCATCCCGATTAAAATGCCGGCCTGAGAGATGGTCTGGAGGATTTACATGGACTAATACGAAGACATTTTCCCATTTAGTTTGTTTTCTCTGTTTAAAAAAAAAAAAAAAAAAAAAAAAAAAAATTTTGGGAGTTTATTATGTTTAATCATTTTTTTTTTCTCTGTGGCTGTTAAAATACGAAGGTTGCTTGTGTGTGTGTGGAAAAAAAAGGTTGGTTATAAAACTTGGGGGATGAGATGGAGAAGATTGTCCTCTGTTGGTAATGTGTGACCTCATTAGCTTTGGAAAACAGGGAGTTGGGGGGAGGGAGGGGGGAGTTTAGAGTTTTGGTGAACTTGCAAATAAAAATGCAGGGACTTTTCAAAAGGTGACATTTTTAGGCAACTTTTGTGATATTTTTGGGAAGGATCACGCAGAGATAAGAGGAAGTGAAGGACTGATGAGAACCACGGACCTTCTGATATGTGATTGAAACTGCTGAAACAGCAGCCAAACAGAGAATAAATTGCTACATAAATAAATGCATAAAATGGAGATCTTTGTGTCCACTAATAGTGTTTCAACCAAGAGATTTAACTGTACATTACAAAATGTCTCAAATACAGATACTAATGTACTCCACTGAAATTTCTTTGTACAGCATTTTTAACAAACAACATTCATAATGCAGACCTCTGGGCAGACATGGACTAACGGTTACACAAGTGGGTTTGGGACCTAAAGGGCGCTGGTTGGATTCCTGAACCAGCTGGAAAAATGTGTGGTAACGGGGGAATGAGCTGCACCTTCCCTTCCTCCACCTTCATGGCTGATGTGCCCTTGAGCAAGGCACCTAACCCCCAACTTCTCTCCAGGCACCTCCAATGTGTGTGGCAGTCCACTGCTCCTCGTGTATGTGCACTCTGTGTGTCCTCACTTTGGATGGGTTAAATGGGGATTAATACAGTATGTAAAAAAGAGAGCGAGAAAGAGCTTTATATAGAGCTTAAACCCTTTCCCTCTATTTTCACCCTATGGGACATGATTTTGTGTGGAGAAATATGAATTATAGTCAATACTGAGAGACAAATTAGATTTTGATGCTGTTTGTGTTGTGCCATGATTTGCTCTTGTGTTTGATTATTTTACAGGTCAAGAAAATCAGTTTGTCATACAAGAGTAACGCAACACTTAGTTTTGTGTCAAAGCAACATAGCCTTCATTATAGCACATTTCATCCATGAACATTTTCAGGATGAACAAGGACAAAAGTATTAAAGGAGGTGATGGTTATAATGTCTCTTACATGACTTGTGTCATACATACTTGCATTACCGTGTCTCTTACATGGTTTGTAGTCCTAATGATCCATTTTCACATATTTGTACTTCAAAACTTTCATGACAGACTAACATTTTTCACTGAAATTATTTTAAATTGGCCAATACATATGTCTAACTTAAAAGCGGCAAGGTGTTATACTTGTCACTCTTGCCTTACAGCAAGAAGATCATGGGTTCAAGTCCCATGGCCAGCGAGGGCGTTTCTGTATGCTAGTTGTACCGGGTGCTCTGGTTTCCTCCCACAGTCCAAAGAAATGCACATTAAGCTAATTGGCTATTCCGGATTGTCTCTGTGAATCTGAGTGTGAATACATGCTTGTTCTGGAAGTTTGCTAAAATGTGACTTTAAAAAATGGCTCTAAAAGTCTTGCCTGAACTAATCAATGCGTCGACCCACAAAGAGGATTCGAATACAGAAGAACCATCCATCATACAACTCAAACAGCACCAAAGTCATGATCGTCATCATATGCCATACCACTTAATCCTACTAGGGTCATGGGGAGGCTGGGGTCTATCATCTGGCACTGGGTGAATGCGGGGTACACCCTGAACAACTCGCTAGACCATCGCAGGGCCAGAACACGCACAACTGTTCCCCACACACACCCGATTTGGAACCGGCACTTCGCCTAATGTGTATGTCTTGGGCTGTGGGACGAAACCAGACTATGTCGAGGAAACCCATGCAAGCATGGGGAGAACATGAAAACTCCACACACAAACATTCAAGCCTGGAACTCGAACCTAGGACCTTCTTGCTGTGAGGCGGACGTGCTAACCACTATACTACCGTGCGGCCCAAAATCATGATAGTTACAAATAATTCATCTCTCTCTCCACTGACAACGGAACATATATTTTTCTCTGAATTAAGGTCCCTTGGTGGTCCACCAGAAGGGAAGGAACTTGTTCTCTGGAGAAATCCTCTGATCTAGATCCATGTCCTCACTGAGCTATCCAGAGGAGCTAGACTCATAAGGAACTCATATGCCTCTGGATGGCACCAGATTCTCATTAAATTTTGTATACCTCTTGATTACGGTGAGAGCCACTTGGGGATCAGTTTCAGAAACTCAACAGGAGATTTGTCTCTACTTGGGTAGATGTGAGCCACTGTGTGTATATTTCATGTGTGATTTATGATACTGAGAGTCGACCCCATAATCATTTCTTCAGTTCTCATCATGCGGTCATGTGACTTGAGCCTCAGCCAGGAATAGAAAAGCATGTGGGGTCTCCAGAGCTTCCTTCCTGCCCTGAGGGTTCCTGCTGATCCAGATAAGACAGTGGTTCTGTGAGGTCAAGCACACTTCCCATATAAACACAGCAGCTCTCAACCATTTATCATAAACATTATTCATGTTTAATGAACACTTACACATTTTAAGATTATTAAGAGAATCTTGACACACACACACACACACACGCACACACACACACACACCCGGTCTGGTGCTGTGCCCCGTGCTGCAGTTCTTGATTTTCTCTCTCTCTCTCTCTCTCTCTCTCTCTCCTCAATCGTGTGTCTCACTATGACACTTTGTGGGTGGTCAGTGGCGTCTTCTGATCATCTGGGCGCCGTGCTAACGTTCAGATGGCCACTGGTGCTGTCAGGATGGTTCATCAAAGGGCTGACCACATCAGCTTTCCACCTCATTATTTCTCTTTCATATGCACTCAAAGCAGACAGCGTGGCACCAATAAGCCGGGCTCCTGCTTCTGAGATCCTCATTAAATTCAAGGTGCGACAGGGAATTCAATAAAGCTTGCCATAATCACTTTTTTTTTTTTTAACCCCACCTGTAATATCATTAAGACTTGAGGTTTATTGCAAACCTAAATTTATTCCAACAACTTTGTGCCTTAGAGGTGGGTTTGTCTTAACTCAGTAGATCTGTGTGGGGGGGGGGGGGGGGGGGGGGGGGGGGGGGGGGGGGGGGGGGGGGGGGGGGGGGGGGGGGGGG
>JAQMYF010000003.1:28448916-28468378 GCA_030014195.1 Neosilurus mollespiculum
CTCTCTCTCTCTCTCTCTCTCTCTCTCTCTCTCTCTCACACACACACACACACACACACACACACACACACACAGATCTTCTTCAGGTGTCTCAATAACATCAAACCTAATAAATTAATTTGGAATGTGGATGGATCAAAGCCTAACAGGAATGGTATAAATCGTTCCTGCTGTTCTTTTCTTTGCCCCTCTTCTGTCTGAGTCCCTCTTTCTGCCTCACGATTATCTGCAGCCTCACGAGACCCACACCAACATCACACCCTGTCCTATTTTGGATAGTGAAGACTCCTCTCTACTACCGACAGAACAAAATCTGAGCAGTTCTCTCTCGCTCCCTCTCCCTCTGTGTGTGCGCGTGGGTGTGTGAGAGATAGAAAGAGAGAGAAAACGGCATAATTCTAAAGCCAGAGTTCAGCTGCTGTCTTTTTCAGTGAGATTCACTCCAGCAACAGGAAGACACTCCTGGATCTGGTGTGCGGTTAGCTTGTTTACTGCAGTTCTCAACATGATAATTGACTTTAATTAAATTAATTAAGGCAGAAACAAGGTCATTTGGTCAGTCAGACAAAGCGCTTGTTTGAGTGTAATTGACGGCTAATGGCAGAAACTCAGCAAAGCCCCAGGCCTCATTTCAGCACTGATCATCACATTGTTTCCATATGTCACTGACTTTCAGTATAAAGCATTGTGAAAGATACACTTCTTGGTTTTCTAGAAGTTACCGAACTCACTTGTTCACAGTGGTTTGTTATCTAATGTCTGGGTGTGATCTGCCTGAAATGTTTGAATACTGCTGCTCTAGAGAGATAGATAGATAGAGAGAGAGATAGATAGAGAGAGAGAGAGAGAGAGAGAGAGAGAGGTGTCCTAGTTTTATTACTGGGGGAAACGTTGTTCTTGATTTTATATGGATCCATGCAACCACGTCTGGGGTCTAATGTTTTTACTTTATTCTATATTGTAGATTGTCATATTTTATTCTATTTATTTTATTTAAAATCTAGCTTCCTTGCTAATTATTATGGTCAGCACCTGCAGTATGTAAAATCTAAATTTTCCACTCATCATGGACAACAACACCATGGCATGTTAGGCTTTCAGTGATTTTGAACTTTTTCTTTTTGTGGAACGATGCTGGCACGTGCTCAGCGAGGTGTTTCTGTGTGGAGTTTGCGTGTTCTCCCCCTCCTCCAAAGATACGAACATTAGGCTAATTGGATATTCTTGACTGCCTCTAAATGTGAATGTGAGTTTGAATGGTTCCAGTGGGCTCCAGTCTCCCCGGGACCCAAATAAAGGATAAAGTGTTTTGGAAAATGAAATGTACATGAAATAAATATTTCGAAACATTGAACTGCCTGTTAATTGGAGGCTGGCTACTGCAGCAAATCCCAGCCGTACCAATCGTCTGAATCGACTACAGACTTGTGAGTGATATATGTTCTAATACTCTGTTTATTTTTGCTCTGCTAAAACAGAAATAGATTCCAAACACTCACTTTAAAGGCTTTCATATTTAGCCTCAAAAGTAGTAAAGTCTGGTTGATGATGTCACTAACTGTAGCAACGGTTTCAAACTGGGAAGTGGAATTTTAAGTGGTGAACGCAGATGAGATGAGTGAACTGACGCAGTGCAATAGGAAATATAGGACTCTTAGAATGCTGCTGGTGGAAAACTGATATCTGTTGTATAATAGTCTTGTACAATTTATTCAGACTTTTAGTAGCATACACTAATATCAAGGTTTAGGCACTGCCTAAAAGCAGAACTTCTCCTGATACAAGCTTTCAATGTGAATTCATTTTGACCCGATATCCACACGGAGTAGCGAGATGCCATTCTGCTGGACAGGTTTACTTCCATAAGCACCTGCTGCATCTGGCACATTGAATTCTGTTTACGCTGTTAAAAAAAGGGTATTTTATTTTATGGCTTGACACAAGTAACAGTTTGGAGGGATAATAGAGTAGAAGAAGTTACCGTCAGTCAGACATTCATTCCCATTACCACGGTTATATAGCCATAGAAAAAACAACTTTTGATTAGATAGACTATAGAATTTTAAGTCAGCTAAAGAATTCTCAATCCCAGTACATAATTCTATAGGATTTCTGTAAAATTCATGTATATCTATAGGCAGGCTATAGAATTCAAAGTCAATTCAATAATTCTATAGCCATCTATGGAAAATCTATAGAATCATCTATAAACATGCTCTAGATTTACATAGTACATAGCTATAAAATTCCTAAAACTCCATGAATATATATAATTAATATACAGGGGCCTACATGTATAATTATAATATATATTTTGCAAGATCTTATATATATATTTATTTATTTATGCTTCTCTGTAGAATCGATGCAGGGCTACTAATGACTTCAGCATATAATTACAGGGACCAGTTCTTATGGGAGTTGTGCTATACTAGTATATATTACATTCGAGACATCTACAGTGCAAATGTATATAGGAAATACTGTTTTCTAGGTTATTATGAAAAATCCTGGTAAAGCTTACTTTTTGGCTATGTATAATTTATAAGGATCCACTTTCATGGCTATAGGAAATCTACAGTTCTATCTATTGTTCAGCTATAGAATCTATAGGAAATCTATAGTCCATGCTATAAAATTTATAGGATATCTATAGTATTTGCTACAGAATATAAAGGAAATCCTATAGAATCTATGGGCTTAGCTTTAGGAAATCTATAGTTTTGACTATAGAATCCATAGTAAAGTCTACAGAATTTTCTATCGAGAAACTGCCTAGAATTCTCAAAAAACCTATAGTCCAAAAAATCTATAGAATTCCTATAATTTTTTTTTCTATGGGTACCGTCATGTGAAGTATCACCACAGGATTCTCATGTGTCCACGGACGGACGGACGAAGAAATGGACAGAATGTTCGCGAAACAAAAAATCGGATTGATGATAGACGAATTTCTCTGAAGTATGGTGCGCCGCTTGGAGCTCCGCTATAATGAAGCAATGCTATTAGTATTACCATTAGTGCTCTAGGCCAAGACGTGTAGTCTCTGAAGCACAGATGAGTTGGTTTGAAATTTCTCGTGCATGGTCCATCAGGATTGTGTTTTAATATGAAACCAGTCCATAAAGTCTTAGAAAAATTTCCATAGCTATTGTTCCTGTTTTAAGCTTCTATGTTAGCTTCTATGCTGTTTTTTTTTTCCAGATAAGTGTCGGCTTGATTAAGTTTAAGTGGTTTTTTTTTTATATACCTCATGTAATCTAAGTGGTATTTTATGATGAATAGCCTACTTTATTATGCAGCCTGTTGAATGAATTATTTGCTAATTAGATTTATCAAACAGCAAGCCTCATATCAAACCTAGCACTAGAGTGTTGATTACCCTCGCTGCTAATTAATGTGAGTTAAACACGTGGCCTATCATGTGGTTCACATGACTAATAAAACATAAAACCTTTCCGATTTCACTAAGGAAGAACTCAAATGAAATACAGCTCATTTGACTGGAAATGAAACAGTACTCATATTTTTTTGCTGATTTATTATAATTTTTTTTTAGAGGAACATGTTTGTACTGTTCATTTGCTTCGTTTGTGGCAATTCCAAAACCCAAAGTCGTATTAAATAAATGTTTTTTTTTAGTAAGCTTTTCATCTTCACTATAGAACCATTTGGTTTTCATCATCTAAGGTTTCCTATGGTTACCTTTGCAAATGGTTATTCAAATCAGGTATGATTTACATAGGCTTTTGTAGTTCCACCTTACTTCATAGGGTTCAAGGTGCAGCATGTAAATTAAGTAGCAAAAAAAAATTAAAAATAAAATTACCAAAGCTCATTCTGGGCAAACGGAAGCCTGGGGATAGACTCTGATTAGAGTCACAGGTTGTGTGTGTGTGTGTGTGTGTGTGTGGTGTAGGTATTCATCCTATTGTAGGGACCTAAATCTGTGTAACAGTCACATTATGGGGGCATTGTCAATACATGTTTTTGAGGTGAAGGTAAGGGTAGGGTTAGAGTTAAGGGTGAGGTAAGTTTAGGCTTTGGCAGGTCATGGTAAGGGTTAGGGTTAGGGTAAGTCTCCAGGAAATTGATGTTAGTCTATGTATTGTCTCTTGTAGTTATGGAAATAAGACTGTGTGTGTGTGTGTGTGTGTGTGTGTGTGTGTGTGTGTGCAGCAGCAGCAGGTGGTCTGGCCTGACTCAGCCCCCCTGAGCTGGTGGTATTTAGGTCAGATTTTAGGCTTGAACAGAGATCACGAGAGATCATCTGCGTTAACGTCGTGCAGCGTGACCTTAATTATAGACAACTGCTCTGTATCTAGATCTGATCATCAACGATGTTTACATTCCTTGTGTATTTGCAGCAAGGAAGCTTTCATGGGAAATGATGAGGTAGATGCCTGAAAGGGTTTTCTCCCGGTGATTAATGCTGCAGTGAAGCAGAATAAATCATTTCACACACTCCTGGTTGCCCAATTATTTATTTATTTCAAGGTTCTTCCCAAATAAGCTGATTATTTCTTACGTTTGTGCCAACACTTCTTGTCTACGCTACTTCCTCCTTGCGCTTCTCCTTCTCCTTTCCTCCCATCAATCCATCTTCCTTCCTTCCACTGCCAAAGAGAGCTAATGATAAACCTTAAACCTTTCCAGTTCAGCCTCACAGATGCGGCACAATTATGCACTAATTAACAAAGCCCATATCCTAGGCTTTTATGGTGCCATGGCTTTCTGTTGCAGAACTGCCGAACCGTCATCTCTCACTTGATTAGATTTCCCCTTCATCAACCTGATCAAGCTGGTATTGAGCAGGGCAATGAAGATAGAACGGAGACAATAAAGGAATGGTCCAAAAGCAGAGACGAAAGGAAGGAGAGAAGGAGGGAAGGAGGGAGGAGAAGAGGGCGGTAGGGAGCGGCAGGGAGATGGAGCGAGAGGGTGATGTCACCTACAGCCAGCAGCGAATCAAATGCAGGAAGGGAGAGAGCGAGCGAGGCTGAGAGGGTGAGTGAGTGTGAGTGTGAGTGTGTGTATGTGTATGTGTGTGTTTTTTTTCCCTAGCACTGCAGCATCAGCACACAGAGGCCACCAGCAATTTGCTAGAGAGGAAAAAAAGCACCAGTCTTCACCTCAAGGAAGAGAGGGAGAAAAAAAGCAAAGAAGGAAAGGACGCCTGTTAAGGTAAGAAAAGTGTTTATTATTATTATTATTTTAATATTGTTATTTATTTAGCTATTTTATTAGATTTTCCCTAAGAGCTGTTAACAGTGATAGAGTGCTATATATGCAGATAAATGCTGCAGTATGTTATGTGTCTATCAAGGCAATACCAACTCATATAGATTAATACTTCTAATGATTAATTAGCTGTAAATGCATGCTTGTTGGTAGTTAAAAAAAAGGCAGAGGGTTTTGATTTCCAAGGCAAATGCTTAATGAGGAATTTGCATGACATGCGAATAATGAAGGCTTCCCACGGTTTCAGAAGTAGCTGAAGTGTTTTCACTGACAGAACTGTGAACTTTGGATCTTTTTTTTTTTTCCATGTGGATTTTTGTGAACATGGATCTTATGGAATGTGTGCATGCATGCAACAGGGTTCATTATGAAAGATATAAACAATATATGAACAATGACTGATAATGATGAGAAATAACACTGAATACAGATGCAATATTCATCACCATCATCATCATCACTAAGATACTGTTATCATTATTAATTAATATTTAATCATTATTTTTTATACATTTTTATATTAAAAATGTATTAATAAAACTATCACCATTATTATTTTTCTTCTTCTTTTTCTTCTTATCATTATTATTATTATTATGATATGTCCTACTGTATTTTCATCACACTTTCCTTTGATCTGGAATTTGGTATCCACTTCTTTCTCTACCCATCTCTCTGTTCATTCATCAGCCCGCCCTCCTTCCTTCCCACCCCCTCCTCTCTTGCTAATTGAGTTAACCATCGATAATCATTGCTCCGTGCTCTTGTGGCATCCTGACTGTCGCTCCTGAGTCGCCGGAGCTTCTGTCTACCGCAGCCACCGTGCAGGTCCAGGGTGTGTGCACTACAAGCGCTAAAGCAAATGCTGGGAAATTAACTGCAGGTTCATATAGAAATGGTGCTATATCTATATTTCTTTTAAATATTATATCAGAAAAAGACAGGGAAGAATTTACTGAGGTGGGCCTGCATTCATTTACACATTTCTAGCAGTACTTGAATGCATGTCACTCACCTGGCACAGGTCCAGCGTGCAAGATCTAGGGTGGGTCTTACTGTATGTCGAGTCCTCGGGCTGCAACTAATCTATGCTCTTAAATGAGCTATGGATACGGGACGTTATACTGTCATTCCTGTCGTTTCTGTACACGAGCAAAGAAATTCCTGTTGCTCCCCCTGTAGCTTGTCAATAACACACACATACACACACACACACACACACACACACACACACACCATCCTATAATCAATAAGACTGATTACAGATTAAGACTATGTTTGGAGGCCATTGATACTTGTACTATATTACACATCAGTTGTTTTTTTAGCTTCTTTTTCAAGGATTGTTCCACCTCTCCGTCCACCTGCAGAATAAAAGCTTTGCTTTGTTTTGAGGCAAAATATGATTTCCCTGAGCAATGGGCTTTAATTGAGGTGTGGGCAAAACAGACGGTGAAAGAGGCAGGGTGGGGTCCGGTCTGACAAGCAAGGCCACCTCTCAGGCTAGTAATATATGCACACTTCCATCCACCGCCTGATGTGAGACGGGGTGAATGGTTTAAATGGATACCAGCAGTGGGGGCAGGAAAGAAAATGACCAGATTTAATGTCTCCCTTCCAGGACAAGTGTGACACTCCCATGCTAAACTGCTATCGCATGCAGGAGTGGCAGAAAACAGTGTTTGAGTGAAGCGAGAGCATCTGCTCTCAATCTGTCCATTCCAGAGGAATTCGAGGGAGACATGGCGTGGCACGAAAACCTCCAGAGCAGCCACCTGTTCTAGCCGGAGGGTGACCATTACCATGCATGCATAAGTACTCACATATACGTTTACTCAAACAACAACAACAAAAAAAATCCTTGCCTTATATTCTCCCTGTACAGTGAGGAGATATTACTACTGCAGCTCAGTTCGAGAATTAGCAGTGTTAGCCAAACACGTTTGTAATGGCAGTGGTGTGAATTACACTGTGCAGATGGGAGTGAGACGAGTGTGCCAGGACAGATGGGCCTGCAGGTATTGAATGGGAAAGGCGGACGTTGAGGACAAGGAGAATGTGTTGTGTTGAAATAAAAGCACAGGCTGTCTGTTGACTGATGGCTAAAAGGTGTAAAATGGGTGTGCGACTGATTCTGCACGTGCAAACAGGAATCCTGGAATGAGAAGATAGGAGGCTAACGAAGGCTTAAAAGCTTGTCGGAAGCCTTTACCGAGGGGAAAAGTTCAGAACAAAGGTGGAAGGATTGCTAGTCTCGTCCTAAATGTCAGTCTTAATACACATGCATTAGTAGAAGTAGTGAGCATCAGACGAGCTTTCAGTGCATGCTTTTGTTTCTTAATGCTTTTTCTCCCACAGATATCACTCTCTCTCTCTAATCACTCATTTGCGAACCGTTTACTCCTATTATGGTCGCAGGGAGGCTGGTACCTATCTCAGCCGACACTAGCCGAAGGCGGGTACACCCTGAAGAGCACGCCAGAGTGTTGCAGGGCAAAACACACACACACACACGCGCGCGAACATACACACCCATTCACACTCACATTCACACCAAGGGGCAATCTGGAACAGCCAATTCACCTAATGTTCATGACTTTGGACTGTAGGTGGAAACCAGAAAAACCCAGGCAAGCACAGGGAGAACATGCAAACTCCACACACAAACACCCGAGTCCGGGACACGAACCCAGAACCTTCTTGCTGTGAGGCGGACATGCTAACCACTACCGCAAAGATATCAGTGTGCTTGATTTTTTTTGTTCTTTTTCGATCACAATCGGATGAAAGGCTTATTTGGGAATGAACTGTAAAGGCAAAGGCTGTGAAAAGGAAAACAATCAACGCTGGAAATCTTAAATCCCATGGATGGGTATGCTAATAAAGGGATTGATGCTCATTTTGAATCCGTGACGAGGTGCAAATGCACTGAAAGCAAAAATAGCAATTTGGCTACAAATCAAAATGAGTCCGTTTATAAGTTTTCCCTATAACTCAGGTCTGAGAGACTTTTCAGCAGACTCATAAACACTTCTTTGCTGAGTTCTCACTTTTTATTTTTATTTCCACTATGCCAAAAATGCTGAGGTGTTAGCATGCTGGAAAAGTACGACTCCAAAAAAGACAAGAATGCTCCTTAATGAAGGAAACCCGAAGCAACAAACGGACAAGAAAATGAATAAGGTTCAGAGAAATGTCAAGATATCTTCTGCCTCATTTTATTTCCATGAGTCCCGTTTCCTTCCTCCGTCGACTGAAATGAAATGATCTCTTTGTATTTTGAGGGGGGACAGTGCATCATCCTTGTCTTCTATCTCGATCACTCCTGTCCTCTGAATGGAACATTATTGGCTAAATGCTGCAATCAACTTAGCCTGAATCCCCATGTCCTCAGTGATGAACTGGAGTATTGTCATGGCATGACTGGTCTATTGATAAGTAGTGTGTCATTATTAGATGGTGAAATAGATCAAGGAAATTCCTCAGCTATAAACAGAGTAGCTGATGATGTACCCAATAGTAGAAAGGAACATGATTTTTACCACAGTGCTCTTGAATTCTCAAAATCTTGCAGGAGATATTGATACTAAACCGCAATTCTAAATCACTACTCAGTACTGGCAGCTGTCATTCACAGGGGCACTGACACTACTAACTTTTAAAACCGTTAACAACATTTTAAAAACATTAAAAATTGTTTTTGGGGTGCATGGTGGTATAGTGGTTAGCACATCAACTTCACAACAAGAAGGTCCTGGGTTCGAGTCCCTGGCTTGGCATTTCTGTGTGGATGTTCTCTCTATGCTTGTGTGGGTTTCCTCTGGCTACTCTGGTTTCCTCCCACAGTTTAAAGATATGTAAATTAGGCTACTTGCCGGCCAAATTGCCCCTAGATGTGAATGTGAGTTTGAATAGTTGTGAATGTTGGCCCTGCAATGGACTGGCAACCAGTTCTGGGTGTACCCTACTTTTGCCTAGAGTTCAGCTGAGATAGGCTCCAGGCTCCAGGCTCCTGGCGACCCAAGTAGGATTAAGCCGTCGGGAAATAAATAAAAACAGTTTTGTTTTGGCAGGATTCACCACCCTAAATTTACATTCATGGCGTTTGGCAGACACCCTTATCCAGAGCAGCTTATATTTATCATTATTATACAATTGAGGGTTAAGGGCCTTGCTCAAGGGCCCAACCATGGCAGCATGGGGTACTAGGGATTGAACCCCTGACCTTCGAATCAGTAACCCAGATCCTTAACCACTGAGCCACCACCGCCCATAAATGAAAACGAGGAGTCTTCTCTGTGATAGATTTAGGTCATTTAATCAACATAAACATTAAATTTGACATGACAGATTTATTCAAACAATAGATCAACAACTGAAATACCAACAACCCAACGAGTGAAGGATGAAGGTGGAATTTTAGCAAAAAAAACAAACAAACAAAAAAAAAAACTGACCTCATGAGTTACCATAAAGAATAGCTCTCTAATTTAATACCCCTACACGCCTCATTCCTGCAGTTATGGAGCTAACAAATAATTCCTGTTTTCATTGGCCAAAAAAAAAAAAACCCAAAGGCTATAATTTCATTGAAAAATTGAAGAGTATGATACAGTATAAAGTTATCCAGTATAAAGCATAAACATCATTATAATACATTTTTAATTCAGATTTTAAAAGCGCAAACACATAATACTTAATTGCTATTTTCTGTAGGAAAACATTTCATTTCAAAATATTCATTTCATTTCAAATATTAATATTTATGGAAGGAGTCTCTAGTGTCAGTGCTTTGCAAAAATTAGACGTAAAGCTGCAAGCTTTTTCACCATGGCCAAATCTCTACAGTGGGTGATGTTGTGTTCTATTGTTACTTGGTAAAATAAGAACTGGATTTTTTTTGTCTTATTAAATTCAAAAACAATTGAAGGAATGAATTTCTAGCTTTCCAGCTCCTAAAACTTAATAATAGAAACTAATGTTTTTGCCCAGACACTAAAATAGGATATCCTGTTATAGGAAAATGCATCAGATTGAAACACACCACCACATCGCTAAATACTGCCCCATAATAGCACACCTCTCCATGTATTCTTCTATGTTTTATCCTTGATCATGTATTTATATTTGCTCCTATATGGCTATAATGTTTATGCTAGCAGCAAACACTTATATATAAAAAAAAGAGTATTCCAGTGTTTTCAAATCAACAAATGTTGACTCACTAGTAAAGGGAGGAATGTAGAAAATCAATATCTAGAGAAATCAGAACTCAAGACCGTAGAGAATGGAGAACATGCAAACTGAACACCAAGACATGTTCTTTAAGACCAGGACCTGAACCCAGTACCTCCTTGCTGTGAGGTGGACAGGATATTGTGTTGTAGAAAAATGCACCAGACTGAAACACATCACCTCATCCCTAATAACTTTCCTAGAAAAAGTAAACCTCTCCATGTTTTTTTATTCAGTGGTTTTTCTTGTATCATTAAAAAAAAATCTATATGTAATTTGTATTTTTATCTATATGTAATATGCTTTTGTGTCGGACACACCTGAGCTACTATATGGCTAAAACATTTATGCCAGCAACAAAGAAAGCATTCGAGAGTTTTCAACACTTGACTAATTACTACTAAATGGACAGTTGGAGAAAATCAATATGATAAGAACTTAGAAATCAAGACAATAGTCACTTCTTGCTAGCTAGTAATATAGATGCTAATTAGCAGGTAAAGCTGCTCTGTTTGTCACTGTTTAGCTATTTTTGCATCTTAAATGGTTTTGGAACAATGACTCAGCAATTATTTTTGGCACAAACCAAATAAATTCAGACTCCTTTGAACACATTTGCAGGTTTAAGGTTCATTTTGTGGTTGACATTATTTACATCTTGTGAAAACTTCACATTTCTAGCGTTAACTTTTACTATATAGCTAAAGAACATGAGGCTTGCTATGTAGTGCAGTTGTACAGTATGTTGTGTATGACTGTACTGTCTATTATCTTACATTAACTTAGATGATTGGCACAGGTGGTCCATGGCATGAAGAATGGTTTGGTTTTTGATCCTTTAGATGGGATCTGAAGTCACCGTAGTGTGAAATATAACTGGGCTGAGAGCTTTTTAATGGTTGGTTCATCAAAGACACCTAGCATTAACGCTCGCTATCTTCCACTAGACTGCTAAAATTCAAATCTATTCAAAATTTTATATATATATATATATATATATATATATAAATATATATATATATATATATTTATTTATTTATTTATTTATTTATTTTTAAAAATGTTTTATATTTCTATATATTTTTATGATTCATTAAACATTTTGCTGTCTTTTTGTTCATGCACAGGAGCGAATACGCTGCCCACTGGATAGTGAATCATGTGTGTGTAATGCAGTTCTTTGGTGGATGGATGGATCTTGGCTTGGAATAAAAATGTGTACAAGTGGGTGGCTTAACTGGAAATGTAGGAGTGGAGTTGGACAGAATCTGTCAACATGATGAAAAAGGAATAAACATAGCTTTACTATATAGGACACTTCAGATTTTTTTCTTTTCACTATGTAAGAATTGATTGATTAATCGATTGTTTGACTGACTGTGGACCAAATTAGTGTTTGCGTGGTTGTTATCTTGATTCCCCGGATGAGATCTACTGTAGCCGCATATTTATATGTTGATATTAGCTTACTGTGGCTGAGTATAACAACCCTCCATAAAATGATGGGAAGATGTCTGAGTGTGTGCTTTTGTTACAAGAGTGGCAGGTGACTAATACACACATTGTGCAAAGTGTGTATATAAGTGTGGTAACCAATGCCCTGAGCGATATATTCATTATCGCTGGATTAGGAGAGCGTGGGAGGAGATGAGTGTGCTAGCTGGCTGTAATCCCTATATACACAGCTAATTTAATCTCACCTACTGCGTCTGTCCAATTTTTCCACTGCAACCCACCAACCGGAGCTTCTCAGCATCTCTCTGCAGATCCCAGGGATGTAGGGACGAGCCAGAATGGAGGAAGTAGAAGCGTTTCAGCGGGGTTTTCTCACTCGCAAATATTACAGCAAGGGATCTTGGGAAATCAGGATGCTCCTGATGGTGGGCGAGAGAACAATTCACACACTTGAGCTGTCGTTTTCAAATGCATCAGAATCAATTATACATTCATTCTAGCAGTGGCACATATGAGCCATGCTGATGAAATGAAGACGATGTCATATACCCAAATGTTCACATCTTGTGCTGTGGTTGTTTGCATAACAGTTGTGCATTGCAACAAAAAAAAGGGGTTATGTAATGCTAAAACATTCACGAACTCATGCAGATTTCTTTTAAGCACTGGTATTATAATTCAGCACAACTTGCTGCACATTTTTCCTCACGGGTATAAGGTTTTTTTTGGTGTATTTTTATACTTGTGCTTTATTACCACACTTGTTTCAGCTGGCACTTGTAATGCAAACCAGGCTGAACCGAGCCTGTGAGGAGTCATGTCTGTTTTTGCAGCAAAAACAATACCTGTTTTTCTGCACCGCTGCCCACCTTGGGAAGGAAAAAGAAAGAAAAAAAACATACCCTCAGCTTTACTTCAACATACACATCAGGGATAGTGCAGGAGATGAACAACAACCTTAAGAGACAGACTCTGTCTTACTCCATGTAGTAAGCAGTACAAGATGAAAGTGCACTGAGGAAGAGATGGAGAAGGTGGGGGTGGGGGTGGGGCAAAGGCTGAACTGGTAGTAACGTAAGAGTGCGCTGAAATATGAGTGAGCCAGCTGGAGTGAAAAGAAAAGGGGATGCGAGAGACACGAATGAGAACGACAACACTAATAAGCTTAATGAGGTGGCTGTGCAGTTAAGCAAGCGAATGACCCAAGACAACAGAGGCTTTTCAGAAGGGAGCGGAGGAGGACGAGGTGCACATTAAGTAAGGAATGAAAGCTCATCAGGAGGGGGCTGGTGAAATGATTTGAGAGACGATGAGCTGAGGAAAGAGGAGAGGTGAGGGAAGAGAAAAGTGAGAGGTTCAAACCAAGTTTGTGTGGATGAAAGAATAGAGAAATAACTGAAAGTAGGCCTGATCGAGCCCACTTAGATGAATCTTTATTGTCATAAATTGCATTATGAAACACTTTTCTGTGAATTTCTGGGACTGGGTATCATCGGACATTGATAAGCATCTGATATTTTCATGCTGAATGCAAAATTATTTTTTCCTTTTCCTTGTCAAAGAGTAGTGGTATGGGTCATCCTTACAAGATAATTTGTACAGACAATTATTTTAACATAAATGATCAAAAAAAGCACAAAACTGGGTCATTTTATCCCATGGATTACAAGCAGGGCTGAACCAATGGTTGCAGTCGTTTTTTTCCCGAAAGTGACGTGAACCCATTGGTCCGTTTTGTCCAGCACAAGTAAACAAGACTGCCCTGTCAAAAACTAATATTTTGTTGTAGCGCTTTTAGCCTTGATTAACAGACAGTAATTACAACCACACTGTAGCTTCAGTTGGTCAGGTCGAGGCTCAGCAACATTATGTGGAAATATACTGAAATGCCTAAATGTGCTGAATGAGCAGGCTATCACATCAGTACCTGGACTTTTTCCTTGAACGGAATAAATTTCCTGATGGCACGGTTAAAAAACTGGAGCTCAAATTGTGAAAGAGTGGTTCAGGGAGCATTAGGAATCATTTTCACACATCAACTGCTAGCACAGAGTCCTGACCTTAAGCCTATTCAAATTCTCTAGGATGTGCTGGAGAAGACTTTGTGGAGGGGATCGATTTTCATGTCTTCAATTCCAGATTTCGGGTTAAAAATGAACCCAACACTGGATGGAAACAAATGTTTTGATTTTGCTTAAGTTAAAAACAATGCCATGGTTATGACATGTTGTGATCAGGGCTAAAGGTGATCCAACAAAGTAGTAGAATGCATTACCTTTGGTCAGGCCATGTATGTCCATTCAAATACACGCTAATCAAAATTATGCAAAAAAAAGAAAAAAACGTGATACAGTGACTGAGAAAATGTGTTGTTGTATATAATAAATACAAAGTGTACTTTTAATTTTATTGGCTTTTGACATTTTTGTGCGCCTTGTAGTCAGCGGCACTGAGTAACACGTAGATGGCTCTATGTTTCGACAGCCCATTGGTCCGACAGCCCTACTCATGGGCATGGGCAGCTTGCTTAAATCAGTTGGGTTAGGGTTAGGTTTAGAGCTGTCTGACCATTGGGCTGTTGGAATATAGGGCTATAACTGAGTTTCACACCTTATTCTTCTTTAGTAGGAAATATGAACCTAGTCTGATTCATGGTAGATCCAAAGTCCATCCCAGGAACAGTATAGACGAGGCAGAAATACACCCTGGGTGGTACACTGGTCAATTGCAAGGCATCACAGGCCAAATAGGACATGCCAATACTCCTAACTGAAGGTTTTAAAAGGTCGGAGGAAACCAGAGAACCAGAAGGGAACTCATCAGTACAATATGAAACCATGCAAACTTTCCGGTGATCACTGATGATCCCCAGAGCTTCAGCATTCCACATACGATGTGTATCATGTGCAGTATTATGAAGATGTTTTCAGAAGAAGTATCATGCTTGCCAAGTCGAACACAAGTGTTGATGCCTCCTGCTATTTAAATGTCAAGAATGAGGATGACAAACGATGACTGGCTGTGCTTAGTCACACACACCCATCCCGAGAGCATGCACAAGCCTCCTGCAGCTCCTAGAACAGTTCTCATTCTCAGTACTGCTGACAGACTAATTAAAGCATGCATCATTTCAGCATGAAAACAACATGGCACGGGACCTTCACAATATTTACTCTGGGTCAAGTGAGAGCGCTTTCCTTGAGGCTAACAAGACACAGAGAGGACTGCGCTAGCTCTCGTAAACTCTCTCTTCTTCCCGGCTTTCTTTTGGCTGCGATCTTATTTTGCTTCACACGCAGTTGGCGACTCTCCTCCCGCAGAGATGTCGCAGTGGAAGCACCTGTCGGCTTTATTTATAGGGGATTATGTATGGTTTTCTTCTCTTTCTCTCATGTGGAAAGGAATTACAGTGAAGTGTAAATTCCTATAACAATAGTGATATTATTACAGTCTCTAATGCACACGTAGACTTCTACTGCAGTTCCAATGATGCTCTACATGTTGCATCCCTGTCACCTTCGCAAATGAACACACAATAGGAAATCCATTAGCATGTAACATTATCACCATATTAGCAATTTGATCTCTTATAATGTGGGTAATGAGGAGTTTGTAGAAGGTTTTCTAACCTCATTTTGAGGACAGCAGCTTGGCTGTATGAAGAACATGCTGACCTATCATGTATGACCTGGAATAAATTACAGATGGCATCTTCTAGGCATAATTCAGTTAAGGGGTACCTTCTCTGCTGTTTTCTTTCTTTTCCACCCATCTGCTTGGGTATTGTGGTTGCACAATAGTATGTGTAAGGCCTGAATAATAACCGATCTCTCTGAAGTATTTTGGCTCCCTATATCTGCAGTAAAAGGTCACTACAGTTTCCCTTGGTTCTCTCTCTTCCCGCTGTCGTCTTATCTCTATTTCCTTCTGGGTGTGTGTGTGTGTGCTTTGCCCTGGTACAGCCACAAGTCAGGGCCAACTACTGCTGTCGTCCCTGATCAGTGTGAAGAGAGAAACAGAAAGGCAGAATGGAAATGGAGAGTGCTGATCCAAGCTGGGTCGCCTATAGGAGGTTGTGCCTAGAACATGCAAATACAAAGGAGGAGAGACAGATGGGACAGTCTGTACTTATATTAATATTCTAAAGAAATAAAAAAAAGGAGAGGAACAGTTTTTTGTACAGTTTCTCTGCTTCAGTTTGAGGTTTTTCCTTTTAAAATAAAAGCACAGTGGGATACAGTATGTAGGACAAGGACAAAAGGTTTGGACTTGGTTGTGTCATTTCCCATGTGGCCACTGAGTTGATTCTTTACTCAGAAGGGTCTGCTTTCATTTGCTTAATAAATGGCTTGAGGTTTATAGCAGCTTTCGATGCATGTCATGTGGTTACATTCAGCACTGCGTTGTAACTCCAGTCAGACATAATGATGACAATATCAGCTGAGAATAGAATAGAATTCCATGTCTTCTTCTATTAGGATGCTTTACGTGTTGTATTTCCACCCAAAATTAACTTCGGAAAGTCTAGAACCTGCTTGGTTTTTCATACCAGTGGGTGGTTCTTGGTTTTCAGACAATTCAACAAACAAGATTGGTAGCATGGGACACTAAACAGATAAGAGTGTGAACTGCAGTGGTGGCATCTGTAAATTAAAAAAAAATGATGACACCCTTTGAAAGAGACAGGGATGTTCGTATCAAGTGTTGTTTTCACCTCATATGAAGATGATATGGAGTAACACTATCTGTACAGCGTTGCATATCCGTAAAGAATAAAACATAATAAGGCATATTGCTATAGGAATGAAGTGCAGTTAGTACCCCAAATATCAATTTCTTATAACAGTACACCAGTAAAGGCAGCATGGTGGCCTAGTGGTTAGCATATCTGCCTTACAGCAACAAGGTTCTGGGTTTGAGTCCCAGGCTCGGTAGTGGCGTATCTGAGTGGAGTTTGCATGTTCTCCCAGTCTTATGGGTACTCCGGTTTCTTCCCAAAGTCCAAAGACATGCACGTTAGGCTAACTGGCTGTTCCAAATTGACCCGAGCTATGACGTGTGTTGCCCTGCGATGGTCTGGTGACCTGTTCAGGGTATACCCTGCCTTCGACCAGTGTATAGTTGAGATAGACTATAGCCTCCCCAGGACCCTAATAGGATTATGTGGTCTGGCAAATGAGTGGGTGAGTATACCAGAATTTTATTGCTGTCATATTATTGGCTGGGATTGGGCATTCTGACTGAGTGAGTATTCAATTTAAGGACACTCTGTGAGAACTTTTAAGGAATTCATGTACACCTCCACTATTCATGCAGTTAATCAGCCAATCATTTGGTAGCAATTAAACGCAAACATTTATGTAGATGCAAGCCAACAGCTTTAGGTAATATTCACATTAATCACCAGAATAGGGGGTGGGGTGGGGTGATCTCAGTGATTTTGACCATAACTTGATTCTTGGTACCAGATGGGCTTTTATTTGATTATTGATCACAACTGCCTCTTGAGTTTACTCAGAATGGTGCAATAAAGGAAAAAAAACCCATCAATTCTCTGGATCGAAGTGCTTGTTGATGAGAGAGATCAGTGGAAAATAACCAGTCTTTGTTCAAGCTGACAGTAACTCAGATAACCATTCTGTACGACTGTGGTGCTCAGAAAAGCATCTTAGAAATCACAATACAGTGAAGTTTGACTCCGTTGGATAAGAACAGCAGAAGACTATGTTGGGCTCCTCTCCCAGAGATGATATAAAGAAAAAACCTTGAGAGGAACCTGACTTAAAGCTTCCATCCTCATTTAGATGATATCAGATAGTGTTGATTGGAACTTTTTTAACTGTGCCATGTGATTGAACAGTCTAGCAGAAAGTTTATTACGGTTTTAACATGAAGTCTAGTATGTGGTCTTAATATTTGAAGGGCTGAGGACCAGAGTGGTTTAACCAGCAGAAAGCTGATTTTGAGACAAATGACATGAAAGTGTTTGCAATATATATATAAAAAAAATATCAGGGATTATGCTAACAGTATGATTCCAGGTCATGAGGAAAATGAAGGAACCATTCTGGTATGTGTAGACCTTATCTGTCAAAATATCATCTATGTGGGTTAGCCCTACAATTTGTTTTTTATTTTTCCCCCATTTTCACCCCTAATTTTTAGTCATATCTAATTGCCACCCATCAACTATTGCCTTCCCTATCACACGACCACCACCAATCAGGGAGGGGCGTAAGAATGCACATGCCCCCTCCATGACATGCAATGCTGCCACCCTCCTCTTTTCGAACTGCTGCACATTTGTATTTGGGGGCGGCCTAACACACTCAGAGGGAAAGCGCTATCTGCCCCCTCGAGAGCTGACAGACGCCCCTGATTGGCTGGTGATGACTGTGAGTGAAATGAAAGTGAGCATATGCCATCCCTCCCTCCAGTAAGAGCTTGGCCAATTAGCTCCCATGGACTCCTGGTCACGGATGGCTGTGGAATCAACCTGGATTTGAACTTGTGATCTCCGGGTTGATAGTCACGCACCCTGTTGATGCTCCACTAGGGAGCCATTAGCCCATCAATTGTTATGGTAATTGTAGCCCTAATCAATTTTAGCAAAACTCTTTGTATCAATAGCAGTCGAAAGCCATCTTCATAGTTTCTGAGGGCATATTTGTGTCTATATGGGCCCTTCGTTATCAGGAGCGAGGAATTTCTAAGATGAGAACTTCAACCAGAAGTAGTACATCAGGATGGTTACACATGTCTAGAGAGCAAAAGGTTCAGGATTACTGGTATCTCAGAAGTAGCATATGCACCTCAGCAGAAAAATAAAAATATTTATATACATATACTATTACCCGTGTTCCTTTTAAGGGTGTCCATAAATGCGGTCACTGGATGGCCAGGACCTCGATGACCATAAGACCATAAGAGTGACCTCCATGACCTCGATGACCATAAGGCTTCCAGAGGATTAGCCTACATGCAGGGAGGTCTCGATGCCAAAGAGGTGGCCTGTGAGACCAAGTCTTCGCCAGACCACCTTGTTGGACATCATGTAAAGATGCTTCTGTTTTTGGACAATGAATATTTCAAGTTGTTTCAAATCTCCTCAATGAAGTGTTTTTTTTCTCCCAAACCTCTCAAAGGCATTTAAAGTCTGATAGTAAGGAAACACAAACCGGCTTTAATTACTTGTGCGGTTAAACAAAGACAGTGCTACAGCACAGTGTGAATGGAAAGGACTGGAAGAGGAAAGTCTCAACTGACTTGATTTCAGGACAACAGAAGGATGGCTATTTAATTTTTAAATCCATGAATAAAAGTTTTTGTCTGGAACAATATGTGTTGGATAAGAACTTTGACACCGTACAAAAATATTGGTTGCTAGTGTAATCTGTAAGAAGGTAATCTTTCACTGGGATGCAGTAATGGAGGTCAAACCTCTGATCTCCTATATGTCATGTCATTTTCTGAACCGCTTAATCCTAATTAGGGTCGCGGGGAGGCTGGCGCCCATCTCAGCCGACTCCGG
>JAQMYF010000003.1:28475856-28491049 GCA_030014195.1 Neosilurus mollespiculum
TCGTACTAAGCATTTCACTACATATTGTACTGTGTATAATTTGTATGTGACAAATAAAATTTGAATTTGAATTTGATTTGATTTTAGTCAGCCTTCACTATTTTTTTTTAGTAGTTTGTGTTCTTGTGTGGGATCAGAGCACATGAGCTAGACTCTCACTCTTCCATGTGCATTAGTAAGTACTAGGTGCCCAGAAATATGTTCCTGGCTACGGTTTGTCCTTCCTTATACTATTTTTGGTAGGTACTAACCACAACCCACTGGGAACACTCTACAAGAACGCTTTTGGAGATGAATATACCCAGTGGCCTAGCCATGCTAATGTCACTCTGATCCTTACGCCTACCCATTTTTCCTTCTTCCAACAATCTATTAACTTAAGCACGATTTAATGAGAGCATTTCAGGCATAGTTAAACAAAGAGCAGCAGCCACCGCTCAACAAATCCCAAATTTTTTGAGAGAAAACATAAATAGCAATGACCTAGTTAAGAATGGAAAATGTTGAACTCTTCTTGGTGAGCTGAGCTGAGATTCTCATTACTACTGCAGGTGTTCAGGGAGAAGGAAGCTTCGAGGGTGGGATATGAAGGGCGGGGCTGTAAAAGCTGCATGCTGGGACATGGAGTTATTTACAGTCTAATTTGGAGAAAGACATGTTTTTTTGTGTCTTTAGTAATTAATATGTTATGTTCTTTTAAGCTTTTGAGAGTAGGATGAAATTGTGTAATTGGGTGCTTGGATACGTGTGTGTGTGTATGTGTGTGTGTGTGTGTGTGTGTGTGTGTGTGTGTGTGTGTGTGTTGTGTGTGGTGTGTAAGTGGTGTGTAATCCCAAAGCACCAGATGTGTTTCTTTAATAAAAGCTCTGTTTTAAACACTAGTTTCCTATTGAATATATCCTAAACACTGCTTGATGGAAAATGAAATATAGAAAACAGATTCCAACAGAAGAACTGTGTGAAAATTTGTGCTCCCTTGAAAGTTTTGCATAATGCTTATTCCATATGCGCATTCCATATGCGCATGCAAATTAAAGGTTACCTGTGGTGAATTTGTATTACTAGCTCTTTAAAATGATCATGAATGACATCAGCGGTTTCCGCTGATTCCTGCCAAGTACGCGCAAGTGCTGCCACACTACAATTACTACTAGGCATGTGCAGTGACATGGTGCCTTCGTCATTTGGCTGTTCAACCCCGAATTTGTTGTTTTGTCCTATTTCCTGGGTGATGTGCAGACACCAGTCTAATAGAGCACATTATCGGCCAGTGCTGAGCTGTGTAACGCTAAAAAAATGGCTGAGTGCAAAGCATACGGCTGCACAAAAAACACACGCAGAAATCGCGGAAAACATAACATAACATCGCCGCGGGCCGTACTCTGAAAACGTTTCCTTTCGGACGCAATTCGGAAGTCTGAGTAGACCACTTCAAGCCAACCTGCTCTTGGCGTGACCTCCAAACCCAAACTTTTACGCCTAAAACCTTTATACGCCTAAAACCGGACGCTGTTCCTATGGAATTCCTTCAGAAAAGGTCAAAGAATGACAACTTACAGGAGCAGCACCTCGCCAAAAGGAACCAGTAAAAGGTAAGAGCCTTTAGTATGCGGGGAGTTTTATCACCTAAAATGTCGCTCGCTGTTTGTTTACTTGCGCTAGACAATGAGTTCACGTCACTTCTGAAAAAAAATTATTGTACCGCATTGGTTCAGCCCCCGCTAGTAATCCATGGGATAAAATTACCCAGTTTTGTGCTTTTTATGGTAATTTATGTTAAAATAAGCTCTGTATCACTTAAACGTATTACATCACACTCAAAATATGCTATAAGGACGACTAGTACCACTACTCTTTAATAACGTGTAACTGATCCCTAGAATATTGCTGAATAAACACTCGTGAACCTAGAATTGGTAATGTAGGTATCCAAAGGACCCATTGAGTATTGTTAACAGATTTTAGGTTTGTCTCTACAAGAACCCTATAACAGGGTTTCCCTTTTCACAGTATTCTCCAGTAGAACCCATTTATGACGTAAAATAGTAATAGGAGTGAAATTTGTGCGGTTTTGTATTGAATGTCCATTCCCAGTGCCCGGAGTATTGATCACTGGGTTTTGCCTTTTGTCCACGTGTTGAAGGATGAAAGGGAATTTGGTCAATAGGGATAGAATAAAATATTCATTCATCTACTCATTTGCTGAACTGCTTAATCCTCTCATGCTCTCATGCTTCAGGGAAGAAAAAGTCTGGGTACTGATGGGATAACCTGTCCATTCAGTACATTTAGATTGTCAGCCGCCTTCGTTTTATTATCACAGAATGTTGCTGACAATATCATTATGATTACGTGCTGTTAATAAGGCAAAAGGTGCTACAACAAAATATTAGGTTTTTGACGGGGTGGCCCATTTCTTTCTTTAGTAGACGGGTCATCAAAGTTAAAGAAAGCCATCCAGTGTAAATCTGCTGTATATTCTGTAACTGTTTTGTTTCGAGCTGTCAAGTGTTAACATTTCTTTTTATTGTTTAAGTTTATTTATTTATGTATTTTTTAGGTGGTGTCACTTCATAAATTCTATTCTGTTGTAAGATTTTGATAAAACTCAGGAAGACAGAGTTGTGTCAGTGCCAAAGAACCTGAAAACCTTTAATCTAGAAAACTTAAAGCTCTGGCATTCTCTGCAGAACCTTCCACTAGAGTACTTCCTGATAAGAAAGGCTTTCAAGTATAAGCAGTTTAGGATGCTAAGAACACTTACTTATCCAAAGAACGCTTGGAGATTTAAAAAAACAATTCTCAGAAGCACAGAGAACTGTCAAATCATACAGGAACACAAGTTCACTGCCCCGTACAGCTGCATGGCACTGATAACCTCTGGATTTTGTGTAATGGGTCAGATCCAGTGTTTGTTCAACACGATCTCCTCTGTTGTGTTGTGCATCTTCTTCATGTCTGAATGACACCCAGATCTCTTATAGATCATTACTTTTTTCTTGTCTCTCCTATCAGTCTCTGCTGGGAAAAGCAATTTTCTCTACGCTCTCATTTTAATGAGTTAGAGCCTTCAATAATTCACCATTTCTTTTATTCTCCACATCGTTTATTAAAGCCTGAGGCAAAAACTCCAGTAAATAAATAAAACCTGCTAGCCAGGAAGATGACGGGACACAGATAGACAGACAGACAGACAGACACACAGGCAGACAGACAAACACACAGGAAAAATGGACAGGTGTTTATTTAAAGTTTGTAAACTAATCAAAACATTCAGAGACCTTCTAAGCAATTTGAAACGTAAAGTCCATTCCAGCAGCTCTCTGTATCTGTGTGCATGCATGTTTGAAGCTGTGTATCTGACCATGTATCTGCCATGTGTGTCGACGTCTGTGTGTATGAAGAGCTGAATTCGTATGGGCAGGGGCTATAGAGACCCTGTTGTCATGGAAACCTGGACGAAGAGAGCGGGCAAAACCCCCTTTGGTGGCCTTATATATTCTATCAGCTTTAAGCCATTCTGATCATAAACGTTTATCCAAAGAAGAAAAGAAAGGTCATGGAAAAGATATCATTATTAGATAGAAGGAGCAAGAAGATGAAAGAGAGAGAGAGAGAGAGAGAGAGTTGAGAGGCAGGGGAATCATGACTGTTTCATATCTTTGTGTGTCTGTGTATGGGTTTTTATCGTTATTTTGTGTGTGAGTGTGTAAGTGCAGGTCAGTTCTCAGGTGGTTTAAAGATGCTCAGTGCACTTCAGAGCTGTCTGCCCACATTACAGGCCTTTAGGAAGACCCGGACAGAGTGAATGCTGGGACATCCAATCAATAAAGCAGACTGAAAAAAAAACACATACAAAAAAACACTGCCTGTTGTCAGCAGTGTGTCAATCCTGCCACGTTTTATGACTTCCAAAAGCCGGATGGAGACAAATGGAATAGAGAGAGAGAGAGAGAGAGAGAGAGAGAGAGAGTGCGATGTACCAAGGGATATAGAGTAAAGAGCAAAGATCAACTGATAAATAAAAAATAAATATATAAAGGGAGGTAACCACTCTCCCACTGACTGTGTATGACAGTACAGTAAAACACACATACACACATCCTACATGCACCCATTAAAAAGGTCACAGCGAGGCCTTGCTGTGATATCGACTTTTTATCAGCTACAACAATTACGCTTCAGCTCAAAATGGTTCCACTTACTGAGATAGCCTAAATGTTTACAGACCTGGTGTAATCCAGTACACTCCTCCCGCAGTGCATTCTGGGGAAACATTATTTCACATGTCTGGCTTTGGCCTCTTTTTTTGCCTGTTGTTATCACCGGGTTTACCTCAATGCCACAGGCTCCTCGTATGCAGATGAGACTTTGCGGAAGACACTTAGACAGGGGAGTGACAGAGAGACAGCAGCCGGGCTGATGATATATATGATGAAGGCGAGAAAATGAATTATGAATCCTGGAGAATTCAGGCCAGACTGCACTGATATGGAAAGGGAGGCAATAAATAATTTAGCATGTAGGGGGTCTTTATAAATTACAAGCTCCCCTTCACACTGGCACGTCCATCTCTTCTCTTCTTTTTCTTCCTCTCCTTGATTCTTTCTTCTCCTTCTCTTCCTATCCCTTGCTGTCGCCCTCCTCATCATGGTCTGTCTTTCTTTTCCTGACAAACAGACAGACAGACAGACAAACCCTCAGGGAGGTCTCAAGGGTTGAGGACACACACAAATATTCATTTATCCCCCTCCTCTCCTCCTCTGTGACACACATCTTCACAGCTGGAGGTGATAAATAATTAAAGAGAAGGCATGGCAGGACAACGCCCGTGTGCATGCACACACACACACACACTCCAAGACGTGAACAATCTTTCGATTCAGGGTTAAACTATCAGGCTAAACTACCTAAGGGATAAACTATCATTTCGGCACGTTTTGATGCTGTTTACTTATTGTAGTTGAAAGAAGCGTTTAGCGTTTAAAGCATCGGATGCTTAATGTGATTGCACACAATATTTTAACCAGTTGCTTGAATGGGCAGCTTGGGAAAATGAGGCAATTATGAGAAACGATTGTGATTTGATGGTGTTGCTCGATAAGGAACGAATGACATTTGGAATCCGCAGGGGCGTCTCCTGTTGCTGTCTCGGACGAGCGGTCATTAAAATGCAGAACTGAATGCCCGGCATGTCTCTCCGAGCTGGCCCACGCTGCCTGCATGTAATTGGCTCATGCTAAATGTGCTTAAATGCCAATTCTATGATCCTGTCATGTTTGAACAGGGGGAGGATGTAGCTGCTGAATGTAGATGTCTATTCCACAGACTAAATTAACGGTGTTACAAATTAGGCTGTGTGTATATGATTCCCATTTTAATGGCTTTCTGAGTAATTGCATCACGACTGTGCAAAGATAATTAAATATGTGTTGTGTTGGCAGATGCTCAGTATGGTCTCACTGGTGTGAATCTCTCTTTTTTTTTTCATATGCTAGTAAGTAGGCGATAAATTCCCATTCTACGGTTTATTATTCCATGTCGGACACAGTGAAGAGCTATGTAAGGTGGCTTGTAGGGTTACACAGCTGGTGGAGAAGGCTTCTAGTTGCCCTCTGGCTGAGCTAATGAGGCAGGTAACCGGCTTTAGATGCTATCACAAACAGCTGTATAGCAGATAAGCGGAGCCCTAAAGCCCCGCTCACATGTCCATTATCCACGTGGCTACATAAAAAAGCCCATGTGGACAACTTCTTTATCTTTTATCTGCCTCTAATCTCTGTCTTTAGCATAAAATGAAGAACCAACAGGTGCTATTTGGGGGTGGATTCAATTATGAGGCTTCACATTTCATTGTTTCAGTTATTTAAGTATCAAGTATCTATAAAGCAGTGGAATGAAAATACATAAGAAAAATGTGAAAGTATAAATCACTTTAGCTGCTTCCTTAGTCCTGTGCACTGACCACTACCAGACCAGAGGATGTTGGTGCTATAACTGATTGTATATGCAACACACGTACTGTAAGATGACCAATAAAAGCATGTTTAGAGCCTTTTATACAACAACGGTTCCAAGCAATTTGCCCGTCACAGTCCCTCAATCAAGACATCCAGCTGCAGCCCGCATATAAAGCCTCCTGCTGGGCAAAGTAACTGATTGAGCAGAAGCCCCTGGTTGAACAGAAGTGTGAGTGAATAGTGCAAAATTCCAGTCTGAACCTGGACGAATGGATAAACCTTTGAAATGGTTCAGTGATAATCAGTGTTTCTATTAACTTAAGCGTTTTTATAACAACGGGTTCTTTGATAAGTATCATCTTTCATGCACGATGCAATGATTATACACAGTTGGTGTTCTGGTCAGTCATAGGCAAATAGACTCACTTCACTTAAGGTAACGAGAGCAACTTTAGTGATGCGCCAGACTCCATGGTCCCTCTGTCTGGTTTTTACAATATCCCACCAGTATGTCACATTACCTACATGCGCTGTGATGATGTCACAGAGAGGGGCGCTCCCACCCATGGTGGGATATTGCCCAGGGTGGTAGCGCCTCTCTCTGTGACATCATCACAGAGTGTGTAGGTGATGGAACACCTACGCATCAGTTGTCTCCCCAATGGTCCTTGGTGTAGCTTTGTTAAAACATTTCCTGCCTGCTAATATTTTATTTATTGTTTTACTGATCTGTGGTCAGTTTTGGCCGGCATGGTGGCGTAGTGGTTAGAACATCTGCCTCACAGCTAGAAGGTCCTGGGTTCAATTGCTGGGCTTGCGTGGAATTTCCTCTCACATTCCAAAGACATGCACATTGACTGGCCCCATTTGCCCCTATGTGTGAGCATAAGTGTGAGTGTGTTGTCCTCCGTTGGTATGGCAAACTGTTCAGGGTCTACCCCGCCTTCGCCTAATGTCGGCTGAGATAGGCACCAGGCTCCCCGCAACCCTAGTAGGATTAAGCTGTTTGGAAAATGAGTGAGTGAGATGAGAGTGCTTAGTTTCTGCCTGATCTATATAATGAATCCAGTTGCTTTGATTAAGCTGCTTGCTGAGGAACTGGAATTTGGAAGTCCCTGACACACTGGGTTTTGGCGAATTGTCACCGCAGGCTACCAGACACATTTACGACCTGATATTTCTCTCATTAATCCCTTTGCTATCATGTCATTTTCTAACCCTCGTCATCTGTGAGCATGTCACGCTCGGTTTGGTCGCCCAGTTAGCGTTGGCATTTGATCGCATTTTGTTGGGTGATGGATTGATTAGCGGGTGGGGAAATCTGCTAATCCAGTCCCTCGTTCAGACTCACAGAACTGTTGATCACATACCTTTGATTCCCACCGCTTGCTAAATATCCAGCACAGCAGTTCGATTCATCCACTTTCAGTGCCTCAGCCAGGCACTAATTGGCTACCGAAACCCTGATGTGATCAATCATTTGATTGGGCCATATCCGTAACCGAAAGCCAGCACAAAGACAGATAGAAGACGGGAGGAGAATGAAGGCGTGGTGACACTGATTGGGGAGAAATGGTTTGGGATTTAGGTGGGTAGGGGATTACTGTCTAAGCTGTCACCATCTCCCATCTCCCCCGCCCTCTCCGCCAACTCATCTCTCTCTCCCTTTCATTTTGTTCCTCTCTCACCCAACGCTATTTCTCAAGGTTGATAGGAGCTGATGTGCTTAATGACCCGACTAATCTAAGTCTCTCTCTAAAATTATTTCTTTTTCGACGTGACCTTCTTTAAATGTTATTAAATGGTCTGTTGTGCTTCACACATGCAATCCAAACATTGTGTCAGAAACCGAAAATACAGCACTCAAATATTTATGACCTATCAGTGTTCTGAACTGACGGGTACAGCTATCAAGGAAGTGGAACCTTTGGCCAAAAGGGAGGGGATGCATATCTCATTCCTGTCATTCTGGCACTTCCCAGCTGCACAAAAGCACCCTTCTTTTTCACTCTCTGCTTCAACCTTCATTACTCTCCAAGGTCGCTGTTGCCTGGCACATGGTGCTGCCAGGTTACAGCAGGGCCCAGCTTGTGCTTCCTGTTGTTCCAAGACCTGCAGCAAGGCAGCCTTCCTCCCTTCACTTCTTATAGTCTCTCGCTGTCGTTATCGTGCTCACCTCTTTTTCCGTTACGTGGATTTCATGAACACATCCTCAGGGATCTCCCTTTGTCTGTGCTGAGGGCTAATCTAAAACCAGAAGGGATGAATTTGATGAGATGCCCCATAAAGCCAGACCACGTTGATTGTGTGCTCTGAGTTGGCAGATTCGACTCCAGATGGAGAGCGTGAACTCATTTTGGATGGAGGCCATCACCCCTGCTGTATGAGTGATACCAGTGCAAATAGGTGCTTATCTTCACACTCTGTCAAGAAGGTAAAACTTTGAAATTCACAGGATCCAGCTGCAGGGATTTCACTAGGTAGCGCCGTGGCCTCTTCCGTTTTTAATAGTTCATGTTTTTTATTTTTAGACATATGCTACTTGAGGATTATTAAATATTTCCCAGTTATCACATAATTGCCTAATTGCAGGAATTATTTTTAATCAGTAGCTTCCTAAATAATATGTTTCCATATAAATGTAAACATTGCATGCTAGTAAGATATTTGACCACCATAAGCCACCACAAGCTACCACGAGAGCTTTAATGTGAATTAGTATTACATGACGCTCTCCCTCTCTCTCCCTCTCTCTCTCTCTCTCTCTCTCTCTCTCTCTCTATTCTCTATTTTCCCACAGTTAATAGTTTGAGGATAGTGCTGGAGAAAGCTGTCTAACACGTCACTCCAAAATCTCCCAAAGGTGTTTAATGTAGTTGAGATCTAGTGCGTCTAACATATGATAATCATTATCATCCTCCTCAAACCCTGCAGTGATCCCTGGTGAGGGTGGAGTCATTCATTACCATCCATCTGGACAGAAATGTTTCATCATAAGACGAAGACAGACTAAAGTGGAACTTGTGGAATACGTATCGATCTTACTTGTGCACATCCGTTGGGGCACATTGAGTGGGATAACATGGAAAGCAAGTAAAACATCGCATTTGTTTGCAGGCGGCACGGTGGCACAGTGGTTAGCACATCTGCTTCACAGCAAGAAGGTCCAGGGTTCGAGTCATGGGCTCGGCAAGGACGTTTCTGTGTGGAGTTTGTATGTTCGTCCCATGCATGCAGGGGTTTCCTCTGGGTGCTCTAGTTTCCTCCCATAGTCCAAAGACATGCGCATTAGCCTAATTGGGCTAATAAGTGTGAGTGTGAATGGTTGTGTGTGTTAGGCCTGCAATGATCTGGTGAACTGAGAGGCTCAAGCCCATTATATAGGACATCCGACAGCAACGTTATGAGTTTGGTTGGATAACCATCACAGATACAACAATCCTAATTCCATTTATATCCATAATGTGTAATCATTCCAATAACTGATTTAACAATAAAAATAATTATAGTGAGGTAAACATTCGTTCATGAGGTAAACATTCGACATGGGGAAGTTTTGCAATGGTGGGTACACTCTGAACAGCTTGCTAGTCCATCGCAGGGCCAACACACACAACCATTTACACTGACACATACACCAAGGGGCAATTTGGAACAGCTAATTAGCCTAATGTGCATGTCTTTGGATTGTGGGAGGAAACTGGAGTACCCAGAGGAAACCCACAGAAACGCCTTCGCCGATCCTGGGACTTAAACCCAGGATCTTCTTACTGTGAGGCAAATGTTGAGGGTCTGGTTTCAGTGATGAGATCTTTGTGCACTCTTGTAAAGTGTTTCACTAAAGAAACAGGGCTCATATTACAGATTTGAGTCTGTTTAAAATAACTGTGATGTGCTTGGCTCTGCAAATAAACTCTGTGCAACTTCATCACGGTCATGATGTTTAATTCTCTCTATCCGTTTGGTGATAAAATGACTTTTAAAGTCATTAAGAACAAATTCAAAAGTTGACTGACTCTTGCCGTCAATGTCAGTGACACTGAAGTTCACTCCCCACTCATGCATAACTTTTATTTATTCTTTTTTTTTTAAAGATTAGTTTATTAAGAAATCTCACCATCGTAATTGATTCATAGGAATAATGAAAGTCTTGACCATCATCCCGTAAGTAGAAAACATGAACTTATAACCTCTCCAAGGTTCGGAGAGTGCCGGAACATTGTTGCAGATTGTTCCAACTGACTTTAACTCCGGGATAAAGGTGATCAGTCAGATTGATTTCTGATCAGAACTTCTGATTGATTTGCTGTGAGCCTTTTGAAGGTAGTGTCATTGTTTTGCTGTACCAGCACAATATATAAATACCCTCACAACTTCACACAGCCACTGATTTTCCCTTTAAAGGTGCACTAGTGAAGAGCCTATGAGTTTTCATTAGTTCATTTTGGCTGAATACAAAAGTTTCCTGGTAAAAGCACTCTGGCTCCCAAGCTTAGTGTCTCTTATTCACCTGTTTTACATCTTGTTTCGGTTCTGTCTCTGTTTACAATAACAAGACTGTGTGTCCGGAGGAACGATCTTCTGCAAGCTTCGTGACTTGGCAGTGCAACATCGATTTTTAGAAAGGGGAAAAGTCTGAAATCAAGTGTTCTCCTCTTTCGCTCGCCTCAAGTTCACAATGTTTACTAATATCATCGTGCCAGGTGGAGGGTCATTGACACTCGTGTACAAGAGTAAGCAAATGGTTTCTGGAAGACATTGTGGCAGATTCCATTTTATTTAAGTGATAACACTGGATTTCATTTTCATTTAAAATGCGTGGTGAATAAATGGGCCTCTTTAATTATCATTAAATAGTTCTTAGTATTATCAATTTTCCACATTTGGTATATATAAAAAAGTCAGCACAAGTAAGTCGTAGTGGTTAGCACTTTCACCTCGCAGCGAAAGAAGCCTGCGTTCGAGCCTTGTGGTCAAACGAGCGAAATTCTGTGTGGAGTTTGCATGCTCTTCCTGTGCTTGCATGGGTTTCATCTGGGTACTCTGGTTTCCTCCCATAGTCCACAGACATGCACCCTGAGTTAACTGGCTGTCCCATATTGCCCCTTGTGTGTGTGGACTTTTTCTTCCCTGATGGCACAGATATAAAACGGGGACTCAAATAATGAAAGAGTGGTTCAGGGAGCATGAGGAATCATTTTCACATTTGTATCGGCACCCCAGCGTCCTGACCTTAACCCTGTTAAAAGTTGGGGATGTGCTGGAGAAGACTTTATGGAGTGGTTCAGTTTTTCCCCTCATCGATTCAAAACGTCGGTTAAAAAATGAACCCGACACTGGATGGAAATAAATGTTATGTTTCATGATGATTACGTGCTGTGAGCAAGACTAAAGGCTCTCCATGAAGGTTATGTTCCTTTTACTTTATAAGAGTTTATGCTACGTCTCCCTTCATATTCGTTCATTTATTTACTTATTTAGTTGTTTATAGTTATAAATATTTTATACTGGAAACAGAACTATAAGTTTAATTCGGTGTTGTTATTGACTGTTTGTGTATTATGATGTTGCTATTTCCTTTTTATTATTAAACTAGCATCAAGGGACCAAAACAGTAACTGAAATCTTCATAGATTTAATTATTTTAGCTTATGATTGAAGCCAAACGTTTCATAATCATGACATCTGTATGAATAACATGTATTTAATGAAGCTAGTTTTGTGTTGTTGCTCATTGCAGTTCATGCTAGTTTTAATCTGCATTAATCTGATGAACAGTTTCACAGGGGCGTGCATTTTAAAGGAACAGTTCAGCCATGAATGATACTAATATCCCCTGAATGAAAAAAAAAAAAAAACTTTTATTAGAACTAGATGTTATACACCGAGAATGACTTGGCTGATTGACCACATTTGCAATTACATTTTTCACTTTAATTTTAATTTCACACGAATATTATTTCATCTTTCAGGCTGGGACTTTTGGCAAGCCGTGTCCCCTCTCTGTCTTCATTAGTCTCTCTTTCTTCCTCCCGGACCATGTTGTTCTTCAGTTCTCCTGGCACTCGTGCATCTCTTCCCTCTTTCTCCACCTCCCTCACTCATCCTTTCATTCTCTCTCTCTCTCTTTTTTCAGTTGGGAGAGAACAGGAGGCGTGGACCTTCAAGAGACACACATGCACACAAAGAGGGGGGGTGTAAGAAAAAGAGCCAGTGAATAAGAGGGACGCTGAGAGAAGCTGCAGAGATAAACTGCACTGGTAAAGCAGAAGGAGCAGAGAGAGAGAGACGAGCCATTGATTGCGTGTGCTGTCTGGAGGTTATCCTTACAGCATCTTTGAGCCTGGGCCCAGGTGCAGCTTTGATGGAACAGTGAGCAATGCCTACCACGCTACTACAGCAGGCTGGCAGCAGGGGGCGCCACCTAAATCACCCGCTCCCGCTCCTCTGTGCCCTTTTCCTTCTGGTGCTTGCTACGCCAGGCCAGACTGCCATCCATATTGCAGAAAACTGTGAGTAGGAGATTTTGTCATGTATGAAAACGTGTGTGTGTCTGTGAGTGAGTGTGTGTGTGTGTGTGTGTCTGTGAGTGAGCGTGTGTGAGTTTTAAAGGCTCACTTTGTCTTTTTCATTCCCCTAGAATAATTAAGGATGCCTCAAAAAAACAATTTAGACTCATAATATTTTCATGTAATAAGCGTTTTTATTATACATGCAATCTGATTGGTTGATGTGGGAGGCAATAAATTGCATATGGACCAGTCCATATCCAACCAGCAAGCTAGCTTTAAGCAAGCTTCACTGTGTGCTATGATCTTAAACAGCTTCCAGAGGAACATTTCGCAGTTTCTTGAAGAGAAGTAGTATACAGGAAGTATCCTAAGGGATAAAGAGTTTGTGAAGTCCTGGGAGGTACTCGCTGCTCAACGGAAAGCTCTCGTTCATCTCGGGAAGGAAAACAAGCCAAAAGCTATCAAAGCCCTCACAGACATGGACAAAGACACCTTACTCAGAAGAGGCCAAGTAACAACTCTGTATAATATACTACTCATTAATCCATTTACTTATGAATCCATTTACTCATTAATCCATCATCCATTCATCCATCAATCCATCTATTCATCCATCCATTCATCATTTCATTCATCCATCTATCTATTCATTCATCCATTCATCCATCATTTCATTCATCCACCTATTCATCCATCCATCCATTCATCCATCCATCTATCCTTTCATTCACCCATCTTTTCATCCATCCATCATTTCATTCATCCATCTAACCAATCATCTATTCATCCACCAATTCATCTATTCATCTATCTAACCCCATCCACCCATCCTTCTATTCATCTGTCCATCCATTATTTAATTCATCTATCTATCAGTCATCCATTTACCCATCAATCCATCTATTCATTCATCCATCATTCCATACACCCACCCACCCATTCATCCATCCACCCATCTATCCATCTAGCCATCCACCCATCCACCCATCCATCCATCCATCCATCCATCATTTCATTCATCTATCTATCTAGTCATCCATTGATCCATCAATCTATCTATTCATCCATCCATTCATCCATCCATCCATCCATCTATCCACCCATCCATCCTTCCATCCGTCATCTATTCATCTGTCCATCCATCATGTAATTTATCCATCTATCAGTCATCCATTGACACATCAATCCATCTGTTCATCCATCCATTGATCCATTATGCCATCCAACCCATCCATCCATCCATACAACCATTCATCCATTCATCCATTTAACTATCCATTCACCCTCCCATCCATCCATCCATCCATCCATCCACCCATCCATTTATCCATCTATCTATCCATCTAGCCTTCCACCCATCCATCCATTCATCCATCCATTCATCCATCCATTCATTCATTCATCCATCCATCCATCCACCGTGTTTTAATTCTCTAATTAGTTTTGCTCAGTTTCCATCCACCAGCCAACTCTCCCATATCACACAACAGCTTCATAGACGAAGGGGTAAAGGCTAACCATATGCTCTTAAAATGCAGCTCATGCTGTCATGCTACGTCACAGTCTTAAGAAACGTGCTTAGAGACAGACACTCACTATGTATTCTCGCTGTTAACAGATTTTGTATAACACTGTTTTGTGTAGACATCGAGGTAAGATGATGTTTGGGTTAGACTGCGCTTCAGTGCTCCATCGATTTTGTCTATTGATTGGATTTTCCCAGCAAATGTGCTACTGATTGGCGGAGAACTCTCTCACGCTGTGATCCATAATCAGCAAACAAAGATTGAAGAACATGAGTTTGCCCAAGCCTGCACATGCATCTCCATCGTCAGTGGCTTGCAATAATAAGTGATTAATTTAATGCCATTTTTTCCAAACACACACACACACACACACACACACACACACACACACACACACACACACACACATGGGGGGTACATATAAAGAGTCACATATTAAGGTCATGACTTCTCTTGATTTTCATTTTAGTGACCTTTTTCTATATACAGTCTGAGCCCATGTGATCAATAACCCACTAACGTTAGATTTCTTTGTTGGGCACACAGGGTCACTGGGGTCACTCCTTTTGGAAGTTCCATATTTCTATTTTCAAAACTACTGTACTGTACAGAAATCCAGCTTTGGGAGCTAATAATACAGCCCTGCTTATCCAGCACATTTCTATCTCTCACAGCTGCTGTGTCTTTATCGGCTAATGTGAGATCAAATCTGATCTTCATTCTTCCAAGCCCGACTTATTAAAAACACACAAAAAAAATCAACATAATAGGAAGTAAACAATGAATCTTAATTACTTAAATACTGATCATGTCAAATATGCTGGAAGAAACTTGTATGTATTTGCTTTATTTATCATTACACTGAGGTTTTATTCATCCATCCATCCGTACATCCGTCCATCCATCCCTCCATCCATCCCTCCATCCATGCACCTGCCTCCATTAGTGCCTATTTTTAAGGGTTGTGGTGGTGCTGGAGCCAACCCCAGCTAATTATTGTATAATATTTATGATATTATAATTTTATATATAAATAACAATATTAATTTATTTTCGTCTTGAGTGGCATGGTGGCGTAGTGACTAGGGGTTGAGCACACTAGAGGTGCGGTAGAAAAGTGACTGACGCGAATGGCTTTGCTTTTCATTCTCAAAATGTTCTCAAATTTGTCTCACAATACCCTTTTATTTATTTA
>JAQMYF010000003.1:28570462-28588966 GCA_030014195.1 Neosilurus mollespiculum
ATCTATATATATATATATATATATATATATATATATATATATACACACACACACACACACACACTGGGTCAGCACATTGTTATGTGAAGCATTTTATTTAAATGATAATATGTTTAATATATTTATATTTTAGCTACAAGCCTGCTCCTTTTTTTGTCCTTGATGAGATTGATGCTGCACTGGATAACACGAACATTGGCAAGGTGTGTGGATGTTTTCTGTGAATATATTACACTGCTTATGAATGCATCGAAATGATGTCTGATTCATTTACAACTTTCCTATTTATACATTGTGCTGTTTATTTCCTGAAGGTGGCCAATTATATAAAAGACCAGTCACTTCAAAACTTCCAGGCAGTCGTCATTTCACTAAAAGAAGAGTTTTACACCAAGGCTGATTCTCTCATAGGAGTTTATCCTGAGGTGTGTGTGTGTGTGTGTGTGTGTGTGTGTGTGTTTACACAACCACAATGCCTAAATACCTAAATTAAACAGATAACCAAGTTAAGAGAATTACCCTCACTCACTCATTTGCCAAACCACTTAATCCTATTATTAGAGAATAGGAATTAGGAATAGTGAAGGCTAGAGCCTATCTCAGCCGACAGTGGGTGAAGGCTGGGTACACCCTGAACAACTCGCCAGACCATCGGCACAACCACTCACACTCACATTCACACCTAGGGGGGATTTGGAACAGCCAATTAGCCTAATGTGCATACTTTTGGACTGTGGGAGGAAACCGGAGTACCTGGAGAAAACCCATGCAAGCACAGAAAGAGCATGCAAACTCCACACAGAAACGTCTGAGCCTTTGGAACCCAGGACCTTATTGCTTATTGCTAAATCACGGGTTGGATTTAAATACACAAATACTATATATATATATATATAAGGGGGAAAAAAAACTTACAGACATACTGTTACAGAAAAATAATCAATGATGGAGTGGTAAGATGTGGTCAAACATGAAGTGGCATTAAGGTCAATCCAAACGTTGATTATTTTCCACTAACAACATGTTGCAAAATGTTTAATTCCAGTCATATCACTGTAATTTACCAACAATTTTTTTTTTATTTTAATTGATTACTAAATAAAGCTGAAGTTACAGAATTCATCAGAACTGTGGTATAATCACAGTGGAAGTTACTACGTGTCATCACAGTAATGTCTGATTTTTATTTTCACACAGCAAGGAGACTGTGTTATAAGCAAAGTGCTGACCTTTGACCTGTCCCAGTATCCTGATGCCAATCCCAATCCCAATGATTGAGAGCACTTGGATTTGTTGACGGAAAACAACCACAAACTTAATGGTGATGTCCATTAAACACGGATGGTGTGAATTTAGTGCATACGTAATGTTTTTGCAGTGTGTAGAAGAGATTTATACACTGTTGTGTGTGCATGATCTCACAGTATTGTACTTCTGACCCCTGTTATATGTTGCTAAAATCTGTGAATGCTGATATGCAATACTAATGTCATTTTATCCAGTGTTAACACAATGTCTGGTGCCGATCAGTGAAAGAATGAACTCATGCTGCTTTATGAGTGTTTATCTATATGTCTGAGATCTGTAATATTTATTCACACACTAATAGCTTGTTAATGCAGTAATTTCCTTTGCCATTAAAATTTGTGCAATTTTCATTTAAATAGCTGGTGTGTGTAACTAAGTATAGTGTATACTAAAGCTAGTGTTAATGTAGCACTTGTTACATGCACAACTGAATAAATAATTAACACAGTAAATATCTGGAGGACATCTCTACAAGACCATTTTATATTTACGGCATTTAGAGCAACTTACAATTATCATTTTTATACAGCTGAGCATAAAGGGCCTTGCTCAAGGGCCCAACAGTGGTGGCACTTGGGATTGAACCCCCAATTTTCAGATCTGTAACCCATTGCCTTAACCACTGAGCCACCACTGCCCCTATAACATGCTCTATAAATTCAACATGCAGGTATTTTCCAATTTCTCATTATTACGGGCTGGTTTGCGTCAATAAAGTTTGAAGGCGCTGGCTCGCCCTTTCCAGAATGCAATTCTTTTTTTTATTATTATTTTTTTTAACATACACGCCACTGCATTTTTAAAGCAAAACCCCTGCAAATTGACTGTTAGAAATTAATTCATTAATTTGCCAAATTGCTTACTCCTACTAGGGTCACAGGGAGGCTAAAGACTCATCTCAATCTCAACCGACACTGGGTACCACCCTGAGCAGCTCACCAGTCCATCACAGGGCCAACACACATACAACCATTCTCACTCACGTTTAGGAGCAATTTGGTACAGCATGTTTTTAGGAAATCCACGCAAGCACAGGGAGAGCATGCAAACTCCACACAGAAACACCCTCGCCAAGCCTGGGACTCAAACCCAGGACCTCCTTGCTGTGAGAACAGGCTAACCAGTACACCAATGTACCTTCACCTTTAGAAATCCATCATGGCCATTTTCTTCATCTACATGTCCCACATGAAAGATATGAAAAAAATAAGCATTATCTTTTCTTTCCTCTGCAGCCACCTGCGAGATGGCCAAGGCCAGTTCTGGTGTGTTACAAAGGAGTTAATATCCGGAATGGTTTGTTTGAATGAATTTAAAATATGGCAAAATATCTGCAATTTCATGTTAGTTTTAAATCTATGCTCAATGGTGTCGGCATCAGAGAGAAAGTAAGTTACAGCAGAATACTCAGAGCACTCAGCGTAGTTTTTTCTGATGTAAATAAGCATATTAACTACAGCGATTAACTGTGGAGAGGACAATGATTGTAATTATTTGTATTTTTCATACGATGGGGCAATTATTAAACTATTGAAACAGGCCTACTCCTACACTGAAATCAGAATCAGAATACTTTATTGATCCTCGAGGAAATTGTGTATCAACTACTCACTGAACAACACACTCTGTGCTGATGTCGCAAAGAGGGGCGCAATCACAGAACTTTAAACACTGCTTCTAGTTTACAAATAACATAAACACAATAAAGGGCGGGATGGTGGCGTAGTGGTTAGTACGTCCGCTTCACAGCAAGAAGGTCCTGTGTTTGAGTCTCTGGCTTAAGGAGGGTTTTCTGTATGGAGTTTGTTCTTTCTGTGCATGTGTGGGTTTTCTCCAGGTACTCCACTTGTACATAGCACTGTAATTAGTAGGAAGCCGGTGCCATTTATACATATATATATATATATATATATATATATATATATAATCCTTTTTAATCCAACAAGGGAACTTTGGCTCTGCATTTAACCCACACATTGTAGCACCTGGAGCAGTTGGGGGTTAGGTGCCTTGCTCAAGGCCACCTCAGCGATGAAGGTGGAGGAAGGAAAGGTGCTGCTGCCCCTCGACCACACATTTTTCCTGCTGGTTCGGGAATTGAACCCGTGACCTTTTGGTCCCAAACCTGCTTCTCTAATCGTTAGGCTACGGTTGCCCGTATAGTTAATTGTATTTTGTTTATTATTTTTGCCTGGCCGGCTTCTGAAGCGCTGACTACTATAAGTAAAGAAAACGCAATGTTGGTCTCGCCAGTCTTATAACCGGTACGTTACGGCTCGACCTAGACCGGGTCGAAATACTCTCACAGCCAAAGATATGCAAATTAGTCTGTTCCAAATTGTCCCTAGGCGTGAGTGTGAATGGTTTTGTGTGTGTGTTGGCCCTGTGATAGACTGGTGAGCAGTTCAGGGTGTACCCCACCATCGCCCAGAGTTGGCCGAGATAGGCTCCAGCCTCCCTGTGACCCTAGTAGGATTAAGCAGTTGGGGAAATGAATGAATGAACACAATAAAAATAAATTAAGAAATGCAACAACAACAACAACAAAAATGTGTTAAAATTTGTTTATATTTAAATGTATTTGTTTCAAAATGTTCATTTGTTTAATTTTAGGTTTATACTTAAATCATTTATTAAACATTTATACAATCATTTAATAAATCTAATCTCCTCTCCAGAAAGGCGTTGGGGTTCCTTGTCCACGTGGTGGAGTTGGCTCAATGCCAAACGCTTTCTTATATGCTGTAGAAGTGCTCTACATACCATCTGAAACCATGATTCCCACACCCTACCTAGTACACTATAGCATCAATAGGGAGCCAGCCATTCTACCGCTGTGAAGCCGAACAAGCTTGTACAGCATGGTGACGTTCGGCTAGCTGATTGGCTGCTTGTTCACATGGCTCCGCCCATAGCGCGCTCCTATTGGTCAGTTCCTTTCTGTGGTCAGAGACGTTCAACGTGTCAGACTAGCTCAGGGACTCCTCACTTTCTCTCTCTCTCTCTCTCTCTCTCACACACTTAGCTAGTAGTAGTTTGAAAAGCAGCACGCTAAGGGCACAGAGAGCTCGATTCTGTTTTGAAATGGAGAATATTAAGGACGGTTGGTTCATCGAGACGTGCACGTTATGGCCTGGACAGGCGATGAGTCTTCAGGTGGAAGAGGTTCTGTACCAGAAGAAGTCCAAGTATCAGGATGTGATGGTGTTCAAAAGGTGAGGATCAGATCAAGATCAACATCAGGTGAATGTTCATGTCCTCTCAGTGAATCCTGGCGCGAGCCTTTCTCTGAGGCTTCCTGAGGTAACTGTGTGTGTGTGTGTTAGCATACAGCCGGCTAACTGTTCCCCTCAGTAACGTGGCATGCACTGACGTGAATATCATGTAAAATGAGTCTTTAAACTGACAAAAAGTTCCTTAGAAACTGTGCTGTTGAAGTCTTCTGATCACAAATTATTCATATCATCACCAGGAACTGTGTCACGTGATCTTCACCCACAGGTCTGACCTAAAGGTCTATTAAACTCATGTGAGTCCATGAAATAGTCTGTATATCAAGGGCTCTTTTCAATACCATGCAGTGTTTTTTGTTTATGCCAGTGTTTTCAAAAAGCTTGATCATGCTGACCATCTGAGAAGTGCCCTAAGAAGTTCTTGTTGGACTTTGGTTGGAGACAAAACCTGCAGGAGGTCATCTCTCCAGGAACAGCTTGGAAACCTTCGAGCTAGAAGCACAGACAGCGTGCAAACCCTCACCGAGTCGGAAAAAAATGAAGCACACAGCACCCCTTGCTGGTCTGCTGTGATACCACACTTCCTATATATATATATATATATATATATATATATATATATATATATATATATATATATATATATCCTGTCTCCCAATGTTACAAAACCTTTAAGAGACAGCCCAGATCCAAATTTGGATGCGGAAATTTTGAACCGTAAGCCTGTGGTAGCCGTCTTGGGGCTCGTGGTGTAGTGATTGTGGTGCTGTGCTCATGACCAAGAGGACCTGAATTTGATTCTCCATCAGACCCCCACTGTGCTATTACCCCTGGTCAAGGTCTTAGCCACAAGTGCGCCTCTGTCAACCCAACAGTATAAAAGGGTACCAGGTGACCTGCAATGGACTAGCGTTCCATCCGGAAGAGATTGAACTCCTAGTCGATTCCCGCTACGTGAACCGGGTTAAACTCCAGCCTGACGAGGCAGTGGGCTTGGGTGTAAAAGCCCAACAGACTTTACCATTTTTTTTTTTTACGTGTTCACGTCTGCACTTTTTAGTCCGGGTAAATCAGGATCAGTTCGTTTTCACTCAGGTATTGACTAAAACAACCGCACGACACCCATAAAAGGAGGCGGTCTTTTTCCGATCCCGAATATCCCTTGGAGTGGTTTGTTTGAGGGATCCTGATCCTGCTGATCTACCAGGTGCAAGTTAAAAGGCTCCAGTACACAATCAGTTTTTGTTCTACTCAGCTGTGTGAAGGCAGCACATCATCTTTAATATTTTGGATGTGTGCTGGTGAAGTTATTCCCTGGTATGTTGCCCAAATAATGACCACGGTTAGAAACAAATGACAACCTTCACATTGGTCAACTAGCACGAGTTGAGAAAAGGTGATCGTCTTCCTGTTTTTACCTTCTGACTCCTGCGCTAACCACATCTGGCCAATACCAGAACATTTAGCGAATGCTCCCACGTGATTTGTCGTGATGCATTTTGCATTCTCGCTTCAGTTTTTCTTTCAGTAAAAAGAACCCGAGGCGAGGGGCAAACACTCCAAATTTATAAACTCTGCAACTAATTAAAATCACAGCACACAGACTGTAGGTGTAACAAAGAATTTCTAAAATTAAAAACCAAAGGCAAGTGTTTTTCTATTAGTACAGATGTCCAGTGTGTGCACTCCAGGCACCATTGCCCATCCCTGTTTTTCATTTTCACCGTATTTCTCTGCAGTAAGACCTACGGAAACGTCCTGGTATTGGATGGCGTGATCCAGTGCACAGAGCGAGATGAATTTTCCTACCAAGAAATGATCGCCAACCTTCCATTGTGCTGCCATCCTTGCCCTAAGAAGGTAACCACTGTGTAATCTCATCCTGACTGCTCCTATAACCTAATTATTATGGTCCAGGATCTCCGGCCTGATCCAGAGATCAAGTTACTGTCTGAGCTGAGTTTCTCACGGCGTCCCTGTTGGTTTCCTCCCACTTCCCAAAAAGGTACAGTAGTGTGCAGTGAAGATTTATGCACCACCACTTTTGTCTAATAAAAAGAAGTAAAAAATGACTTCTCTAATTTTTTGGTGAAAATGTATTGAACAATGTTATCGTAGGCAATAAGAACCAAAAAAATTATTCTGACAAGTATACTGCGGTAAAAGTACGGCTAATAAACACTATAACCCCACCGTTCTGCTATGACCCCTTGGCGAGGTCCTAACCACAAGTGTGCCTCTGTCCACCCAGAAGTATAAATGGGTACCAGGAAAAAAAAAAAAAAAAAAACAGACCACAGTGATCCACATGCTTCCGCCGGAAGGACCATTTCATATTATGCCAATATAGAACAAGCATAGCAAGTTTGAAAGCCCCGGCTTCAGCACGCGGCAAATAAATGAAGTAAATAAGATAGTTAGGGATAGTTGATTCTGTATCTCTTGCTTGCAGTTTAAGCTCAGCCATTCACCATATTGTGGTGTTTCTACGGAACATCTTACTCCTGGATCCATAGAGTTTTAAAACAGGCACACCCGATGGTGCCTCACATAAGGTTTTGTCTCTGTGAGCAGGTCCTGATCATCGGTGGAGGAGACGGCGGGGTGCTGAGGGAAGTTGTGAAGCATCCGATGGTCGAGTCTGTAGTTCAGTGCGAGATTGATGAGGTATGTATCAGGTTTCCTGCAGCTCGAGCTGTCTGTTAGACCAGATGTATAGGCGGATCTATTTCACTTTCAGTTCTTTTATTCAATTTATTTATTCATTCATTCATTTATTTCTTTATTTTCGTGATGCCTGAAACAGGATGTAATTAACGTTTCAAAGAAGTACCTCCCCGGCATGGCGAAGGGATTTTTTAGCCCCAAGCTGAGTCTGCATGTAGGAGATGGTTTTGAGTTCATGAAGAAGAACCAGGATGCTTTCGATGTCATCATTACCGACTCCTCGGACCCTGTTGGTAAGCACTGAACAACACATTTTCTCGTTGTGCTTTTAGAACGAGGTCTTGGTGAATTGTAAAGTGTAAATGCACTCAATGTTTGACTGCACTGTATTTTTATTGCCAGGCCCAGCAGAAAGCCTGTTCAAAGAATCCTACTACCAGCTCATGAAAACGGCGCTGCGAGAGGGTGGAATACTTTGCTGCCAAGGTTGATACACATGCTCTCCCCCATGCTTTTGTAGAATGGTTGTAAAATGTATCAGTCAACCGGAATGAGTTGGTCTTATTTTGTGTCTGTATTTTTTAAAAGATGATAATGAAGTGTGAGGGAGAGTTACAAAAACAACAACAAAGGACTGGCAATAGAAAGGGTCTCCTCTCTAAAAACAACATGGCAGCACGGCTTAGGTTTGCAAAGTTACATCTGAACGAACCGCAAGCCTTCTGGAACAAAGTCGTTTGAACAGAAAAGACCAAACTTGAGATGTCGGGCCATAATGCACAGCACCATATTTGGTGAAAACCCAAACACACCATATCAGCACAAACACCTCATACCAGCTGTCAAGCATGGTGGTGAAGGGTTAAAAATTTGGGCTTGTTTTGCAGCCACTGGACCCTGGCACCTAGCAGCAATTGAGTCAACCATGAACTCCTCTGTTTACTAAAGTATTTTAGAGTCAAATGTGAGGCCGTCTTTCTAGCAGCTAAAGTTTGGCCACAGTTGGGTCGTGGAATAAAACAATCATCCCAAGCACATCAGCAAATCTACAACAGAACAACTGAAAAGGAAAAGAATCAAGGTATTGCACCGACCGAGTCAAAGTCCAAGTCTCAGATTGATTGAAAGACTGGGAGCTTGAAATGCTTAAGAGAGCTGTGCCTAAACAAATGCCCTCAAAAATCAATGAACTGAAGCAATGTTGCAACAAACAGTGGGTCAGAATTCCTCCAAAACAATGTGAGAGACTGATGAAATCGTACAGATTGAGATTTCTTCAGTTACTGCTGCTGAAGCTGCTTCTATATGCTACTGAATCGTGACGTAGTTTTTCACATGTGGCTTCTGCATTTTGGCTTTATTTTTTTAAATGTAGAATGACACGGTGGAAGCTGCTGTGTGTTCTTTTACACCTAAGGTTACATTTGAATCATTTTAAAGACCTGAATTGTTTTTTTTTTAATTATTGCTTGGTACATTAAACCATAGACCTGAAAGAGGGCGTACTTTCTTTTTCACATGGCTGGAACCACTTACATCCGCAAACGTGATATTAAAAGTTATTTGTAATTTATTGCCATTCAGGCATGACTTTTGGAAAAAGAAGCAAAAAAACACAAACATGTGAGTGCTGTTAAAACTTTCGGTCGAGTTCCGGTGTGATAACTGATCTGCAGTTATGCTCGTTTTGCTTTTACAGGGGAGTGTCAGTGGCTTCACTTGGAGCTCATCAAAGAAATGCGCGTCTTCTGCAAGTCGCTCTTCCCTGTAGTGGACTACGCTTACTGCACCATCCCCACGTACCCGAGCGGACAGATCGGCTTCATGCTCTGTAGTAAAAACCCGGTAAACACCCTCTCGCTGTAGATTTCTTCCTTGTGTCCGTCTGTGTCTGGACAGCTTTCTTTTTCTTAAGTGCTTCACTTCCCGCAGGACACGAATTTCCGTGAGCCGGTTCGGGAGTTGGCGAGGGACGAGATCGAGAGCATGGGCCTCAAATATTACAACCCTGAAATTCACCGAGCTGCTTTTATTTTACCTGAATTTGCCAGAAAGGTAAATAAAAAATAACTGTATTTACCAAACTGTTTGGTGCGCTAGAGTGTGAGAAGCAGGAATGTAAATTTATGTACAAGTTTACAATTTATTAACAAAAAAATCTTTTAGGTATACACTAAAAAAATCAACTGAAGTACTCAGAACTAATCTAATAACTTAAACATGCCGTGTTATGATGAGGATTCATTCATTTATTCATTTGTTCATTTCCTAAGCCGCTTAATCCCAATTAGGGTTATTAGCTGTGCCCATCCCTGCCGACTCTGGGCGAGGGCAGGGCACACCCAGGACAGCCCGCCAAGCTATCATAGGGCAACACACACAACCATTCACACCCTCTCTCACACCTAGGGGCAATTTTGAACAGCCAATTAGCCTGCTGTGCATGTTTTTGGACTGTGGGAGAAAGCTGGAGTACCCGGAGGAAACCCATGCAAGCACGACAAATATATAACAACAAAGAACAACAAAGAATTGCACTGAATATATAAGATTAAGGATTGTTAGGAAAGCAGATGAGTATTTACATTAATACAAAACACCGTACTGTAGAGTTCGCACAGCTGTAAAGTGTGTTGTCATGGGTTTCCTCTGGGTACTGTGGTTTCCTCTCACAGCCCAAAGACGTGCACATTAGGTTAATTGGCTTTTCCAGATTGCCCCTAGGTGTGAGTGTGAGTCTGAATGGTGGTGTGTGATGGACTGGCGAGCTGTTCAGGGTGTACCCTGCCGGCTGAGAGAGGCTCGGACCTCCCAGGGCCCCTGACAGGATTAAACGGGATGGTGAGGTGAGGGAGTGAAGTAGGTGAGTGAGTGCTGTAATGAAACCCATCAGTGCTGCTGTTTAATGACGTTAATGCCCTTTAACCCGAGATGAAATTCTTCATTTTGCTTTACAACCCAGGAAATCTGATCCACTGTTTTCCTTATTAACGGCTGCTAGTTTTATGTTTACGTGAGCATTATTTTTCGGAGTACGGTGGTCTGCTGGAAATCCCTGCAGCTGTAATAACCTGTATTTATCCCCCCTTTCCCCCCTCTCTTTTCATCCCAGGTCCTAAGTGATGTGTAACTGGATTCTCGGCTGCCGTCTTGTCTTAACACTGCTTTGTGAAATCAGGGCGAAGCCGTTAGTGCAGCTGTGTGTGTGTGTGCGCGCGTGTGTGTGTGAGGACGTGGTGGTGTACTGCCTTTCTCCTGGTCAAGAAAAGGGAATTAATGTGCGTTTTGCACAGTTTTCACTCCGCTCCCCTGAAGACTTCCTGACGTAACAGACTCTGGTTTTTTTTTTTTTTTGTTTTGTTTTGTTTTTTTATTTATTTGCTTCGTGTTTCTTTCTGTACAGCGTCCACAGTGTTCCGTTTCTTACACAGTGTACAAACTAGTGCTAGATATTTCTCATCATACATGTCATGTGACATGGAATATCATCATCCTGAAGAGGTCAATGCGAGCATTGTCTTATTTCGTGTCCCGTTCCACTCCGGCTCTGTCCTGAGCTTTTCTGTGAATAGCGATCAAACTGCAGCGGCAGCGTTTGAGTGCCGGTGGCTTTCCGAACCATGAACACAAAGCTTTGTTAATGATTCGGATTCATCTGGGAGGTGGCAGATTGGCGGCGAATTTAATCCATTGTCGAGAATTAACAAACATTGAGATACTAATAGCTAAATAGGCTAATGTTAATATCATATTCATTATACATGAAAATGCAACATCATGATTCATTCTGAACTGATAATGATGTATTGCGTGTGATTTATACCTCACGGTTCATCCTTATCGTGTTTTACTTCTACTTTACTCATAATAATACTGCAAGAGACTTGAAAGGAAAGCGTATACAGTGTATTTTGTATAGAACTTTGTGAATTACATGCTGTATCGATATCAGTGTTGGCTTGGGGTCATAATTTCAGAAACAACTATGAAGAGTAAAACCCACAACCTGTGCCCTTTTGTGCTGATATGAACTGCCGTTTTAGATCCCCAACAATGTTCATTCACCCCAACAAGTTAAAAACTGATCGTTTTTTAAATGTTCCTGGATTAAAGGTAAGACAGCACTTGTTAAAAGTTAATCCTGTTCAAATCTCCAGATTAATTTCTTTCTGTGTGCAAACTTTAAGGCTGTCAGCTTCTGTTTTAACGATTTTATGGACCGTTATTTGAATACTGAGTCTCATGATGATGATCTCATCAAGACCCAAGTTAACAAATTACATAATCACTCCTAAAATTGTTCTAATAGAAGCTATAGGTCTATGATTTTGCACATGGACAGATTGAATTATTAAGTTTAGATTGAGCTTAACTTTCAACAAGTGCTGTGTGTGTGTTTTCCTTTAACAGTGTCACGCTTCGGACCTGTGGGTTTAGACCACCCTCGTGTACCTGTCGTGTTACTATAAGCAAGGACCTTACTTTTTTCTTTTCTTTTGGAATCTATGAATTCAAGGTAATTTTGCTAAGTCTGTAAGATGATTTGAAATAATAAAATCCACAATAGATAACTGTTTTGTCTCGTCTTTCTGGGAGACACTAGAGGGGGAAGACGTGTATGAAGTACAGCCCCAATTGCAAAGAATTTAGAATGCTGTGTAAAACGTAAATATTAACAGAATGTGCTGATTTGCAAATTTTATAAACCTATATTTTATCCTCAATAGAGTACGTGACCCATTCCAGCAAAGTGGGTATTAAGTCAGAAATTATTGGATATTTTGTCCAATAAATTATAACTCTAAATGTGATTTTTCCAAGGTCTCATGCTTAAAAGGCTGAAAATTCCTGGTAGGTTTTGGTTAGTTACTCCAAAACCAGCAACACGTTAGAAAATTCGGTATCATTTTAAAGCTTAGGGTATCAGCTACAAAATGGTACCAATAACTCAATATTTTTAATTTCCGACTTAATGCCCACTTTTCTGTGATGGGTCACATATAGAAACATCACCTGTTGAAAGTGAGACATTTTACCATTTCATAAAAATTTCTTTGCTCATTTTGAATTTGATGGAAGCAAAACTGTTTGGAGAGGCAACAAAGGGCTGGAAATGTAAGTGGTACCTACAAGAAACAGCTGGAGGAAGATTTTGCGACTAATTTGGTTAACGCAACTGATCGGTAACATCATTGGGTATAAAAAGAGCAGCTGGGTGGAAGTTCACCAATCTTCAAGATACTGTCTAGAAATGGTGGACAAATTTAAAAATAGTGTAAAAAAAGTAAGGCTGCAAAAACGAAATATCTTGCAGCCGTAGCCTAATGGTTAGAGAAGCAGCTTTGGGACTGAAAGGTCACTGGTTCGAGCAGAAAAAATGTGTGGTGGTGGGAGGAGTGAGCTGCACCTTCCGCCTTTCTTGAGCAATTCACCAAACCCCCAACTGCTCTCCAGGGCATCAGTGTGTGGCAGCCCACTGCTCCAAGTGTGTGTGTGCTCACTTATATAATAATTTCCCTTGCAGGAGTAATACAATATACAATATTGGATGTCTGTGATCTTCATGACATTTTACTTTGCATTAAAAACAGGCATGAGTCTGTCATGGTAATCACAGCATGGGCTCAGGAACACTTCCAGAAATCACTGATTTTGAACAGAGTTCACTGTGCCATCTGCCGTCCCACGTACAAAGAAAAACTAAAAAACTCACAAATGCCGATGATAGCAATACTGTTTTGGGCAGAGTTAATCAATAGCGCTGTGAGATAATTGCATAAATTATTGCATAGATCATATTTTGCCAGATATAATGAGCTGAACATCTGGATCAAAAAAGGACAGAAAACTGGTGGGTAAAAACAATTCATATTTGTAGACTGACGTGTAAACAGGATAGCAATCTGCCTTAAACTCCGAAATGTAAAGCAATCGTTCTGTAGGTTATCATTAAAATTCACACTCTGGATTAGCACAGAGTATAGAAAACAACATGAGTCTGATGCTTCAATTAATATAAAAGCAGATTAAGTGTCAGTTTATGGTTTTAAAGTTAAGAAGCGGCTTTGGGACCGAAAGGTCGTTGGTTTGATTCCCGATCCAGCAGGAAAATTGTGTGGTGGTGGGCGAGTGAGCTGCACCTTCCCTTCCTCCACCATCATGGCTAAAGTGCCCTTGAGGAAAGCACCTAAACCCCATCTGCTCTCCGGGCGCCACCCAATGTGTGTGGCAGACCACTTCTCCGAGTGTGTGTGCTCACTTTGGATGGGTTAAATGCAGAGGTAATAATCTCCCTTGTGGGAATAATACACTATAGTAAATATATAATTTATAATAATAATCAAATATTAAACTGTTACCTTAAGAACTGTAATTGTATTGAATACCTTAGGTTCACCCTCCTGATAAGTGTTTATTATGATGGAAATTTGCTGGGCTTCAGGGAATCCAGCTCACTTTATTAGCCTTTTAAATTGTAATTGTATTTAAAACACAAAGCTGTCATTTAGACTTTATTTTTTTAATACTGATATTTGTTCTTGCAGTTTCTCATCTAACCACCAGATGGCACTATTAACCCTCCTAAGATCTTTTCTAAGCTTTTTTGGAAGCCTTGAATGGCAGAAGTAGTCATCAAGAGTAATGAAGAACAAATGTAAATAGACATAAAAGAAATACATGTCTATCCTGGTGTGAAAGTGAAATTGTGAAGTACTAGTATGTATGTGTGTAAATAAAAATAAATAAAAATAAAATAAAAGTACCTAAAATGCATCCCAGGCACCTATAACCTCATCATGACTTTCTGAGATTTAAGAACTTCAAACTCTAAGTTTATTTAGACCAACTTTATAATATAACTTCGTCCTGTAAAACCCAGTTCTTCTACATGACATCCCTGTAAAAGGTTTGAAAATCTTAGATATTCATCTCTCTCCTACTGGAATTTTAAGAGGTTATATAAAGTTTTTTGGGGGGGTTTTTTGTCTTCAGTTTTTTGACTCATAAATGTTGTTACAGAGTTGAATAGCCTTCTCAGAAGATGCCAGAGTGTCGGATATCAAGGCTAGTGAATGTTTAAGTTCTCCCTCTGGGCTGTTAGAGTTGGAGGCAGTACGGTGGCGCATCCGCCTCACAGCAAGAAGGTTCTAGGTTCAAGTCCCAGGCTCGCAGAGAACATTTCTGTGTGGGGTTTGAATGCTCTCCTTCTACTAGTGCAGGTTTCTTCTGGGTACTCCGGTTTCCTCCCACAGTCTAAAGACATGCGCATTAGGCTAACTGGCTGTTCCAAATTAGGTGTGAGTGGGATTGGTTGTGTGCGTGTGTGTGTGTGTGTGTGTGTGTGTGTGTGTGTTGCCCTGCAGCGGACTGGTGAGCTTTTTAGGCTGTACCTCACCTTTGCCCAGTGTCGGCTGAGATAGGTTCCAGCCTCATGTAACCCTAATAAGATCAATCGGTTTGGCAATGGATGGATGAATATTAAAGCTGGCCGTAAACAAGGTTTTTGCCAGGTTTATTTATTTATTTATTTGATTCACTAGTGCGTCACGGCCTGCTGGGCCTTCTGAGTTACAGACCTTCCCCCACTGCTTCCCTATGCATGGCAGTATAATCGCCCATCCCAGTCTGCCTTCCAGCACACTCAGAGTGGAGCTTTTAGGTGACCAATCAGAGCAGAGTAGGCACAGATAGCAGAAAGACCATAAATGAGAGGAGGAAGCCTAACAGGCTGTCCAGCACATACACTCAAAATCAGTGTTTCAGAGGGGGAGGGGAGGGGGGGGCAGTTTCCTGAAAAACTGTGGAATAGTTGGATTAGGAATCGTACTTTGGTGCTCCACTGGTGTTTGAAATGAAAAATGAAGGTCTAAAAATGGGTCTAACCTTTAATTCAGAAATATCCCAGTCGTTACAGAACCCAAGCACACTTTATTGGTTGGAAATGTTCCTGCATTAACAGAGAATTAAAGTCGACTGTAAACTTGTGAGACTTTTCTCAACAGAAGTACATGCTGTGTTTTTTTTTTCTTCTTCACATGATGGCACTGCACATTTTATTTGTTCAGCGGCAGTCAATTGGCATGAACTCTTCAAACACACTCCATCAGAAGCAAGAGCATGTCGGCACTATATTAATCTCAGCAGAGCTCTAGGGCCCGAAGCCAAGCTGCTGTGAAAAATGGAAAAGCCTGGAATATTAGCTCTCAGCTCCACGAGCTCGGCTTGAGCTCGACTGATACATTCAACAACACGTTTGCCAGCACCACATCAGCTTATTCCATTACGTCAAAAGATGGAGATCAGTGAATGAGAAGCAAGTTAGTTGCAGTCAATTCAAAATACCACTACGACCCCCCCACACCCCCTGCCCCCTTGTGTTACATTATGAATTTTACATGTTTGCAACCTCATATTTCGTTATGAGCACACACTCTCAGTTGCTGAACCGAGGCTGGAGTCTGTCACAGCCAACACTAGGTAAAGGTAGGGTACAACCTGAACAGCTCTCCAGACCTTTCTGGGTCAACACGCACACACACAAAACCGTTCACACTTACATCAACACCTAGTGTCAATTTGAAACAGCCAGTTAGCCTACTGTGCATGTCTTTTGGACTGTGGGAGAAAAAAAAGGCCGAGCCCCAGACTTGAACCCAGGACCTTCTTGCTGTGAGGAAGACGATTGTGCCGTCCTACTTAAGAGCAACTGAAAATTTTTTTGCATTATTATTAAAATATTATTTAGGTTGCAACTTCTTTCATTCTTTTCTTTTTTTTTTTCGTTCTTTTGTTTGCTTTTTTTTTTTTTTTTAAGGAAGTTGTATAGAAACTTTGTTTTTTAAAGGAAAAGTTTTATAAGAATAAAATGGGCTGTATTTTCCTGAGGGAAGTGCAATTAATTTTGCAGTTCTGTGTCAGTTCACTGGATTGACCACCTGGTACCTACCACATAGAAAAAGTAATGTTGAGGATGGTTGACTGTTTGTTTTTTTTGGACTTTTTTGTGGTCTTTTGTTGTTGTTCTTGTTGTTGGATTCTTTATTTAGAAATAATGCTAACATCCTCTTTTGCAAGAGCTTGACATTCCTCTTATATATGACTACTGTCACACTTTAAAACAGCAAAAATAAACCATAACATAAGGTCTCAGCTTGCATTTCTTATTTTCCCATGTAGAGTTTCCAAAAGAATATAGGGACTGATCTATATATTCATCTAGAGATTTTCTGAACTGTTGCTATTATATCTTTCACTTGGCTGTTATATATTGTTTTGAATAAATACATTTGGAACTGTCTGTGTGTGTGTGTGTGTGTGTGTGTAATCATTTCAGGCTGCGAAGCAAGAAAATGTGAATATTTTGAAAGGGGCAAGAGAAGGGGCCAGATAGGCTCAGTGAGCTCATGGCTTGGCGATGCGGCATCTGTCTGTCTGTCCGGCGTCTGTCTGTCTGTCCGTCCGTCTGTAAAAATGCTTCTTCTCCCTTATTTCTTGGCCGATTAGGATTTAGTTTGTTTCATCTGATAGTGCTACGTGTGGTGTGGGTTTTGGAGATTCATTAATTATGCAAATTTATTCAAACTTTTTCAAAATCACAAAAAGTGCCTCGTCTCCTTTGTTTATTGACCGATTCAAATTCTGCTTGATTCATCTGATAAGTAATCAGATACGATAAGGAATCAGTAAGTGAGATATTGTAGTGGTCACCTCCGTGCATCCTTCTCTTCACATCCACTCCCACAAGTCTTAACACACATTCTCCTGTTTCCTTCTTTTTCTTTTTCTTTCTTGTTGATAGAAACTAACTCATTATGTTTGCTCTCATAAATACATTCATCAAATGCAGTATGACGCAAACAAGTTAAAATTGTAATACTTGTCCTGATAAATACCTGCACTTGCTGAAAATTGTATAATTCGGTCTCGTACGCACACCAGATGAGCACTACATCATTGATATTCTGGTTTTCTATACCCACTCTATATTCAGATCTGAGCAAAATTACTCTGTAACAGTGTCTATTGTTAAAAGCACAATACAAAGAAAAAGCAACAAATTGAATCTATCATGGTACACATCTATCGAACCGTTTCTAAATACAATCATATAAAAATATTTTGTTATTTGTGCACTATAAATAATCATCCGCTTGATATACAGCCGTTCTACTTTATATGTGCTATTCTCAGGCTGAGGACCCTGTCATCACACACACACACACACACACAGAATAATACCGATAACTGAGCTAGGTGTCAGACAGTTCAATACCAGTCCGTGAACACACAGCAGGAATCAGAATCCTAAACGGAGGGAATAATACTCTTGACATGAGAGATATCTCACATGACAAAAATATTTAAAAACTTGAATCAATCACTCACAGCACTGTGTTTATCTTAATATTATGTATTTACAATGTGATATTGGCCGTAAACAGACAATGCTAAAAGGTAGTATTGATTTGTTCAGTGTACTGTATGAATCCACTTTCCAATTGATGTCTGCTATTCTGGTGATTAATTTAATACACTTAGAATTAAATGATGTTTAGAAAAAGAGCTTTGACAGAGATGCGTACTGAATTTGACTAGGTTGGATTTGTCGTCATTGACTTATTTTTTTTTTTTTTTTTGCTCCCACTGTCAGGCCTATTTTACGTCTCTGACGTGAACGTGGTGGCATGGATGTTTCACACCACCGAGATGACGGCTTTGTTAAGAGGTTAACTACCCGGTGCTTTTGTTAGGCATTAACCCTCCTACTCCTTCCAGCCCCCCTCCCATCATCCACCAAGCCCTACGTCAACAGGAGTCTGGGGTATATAAGACACAGCCACCTGAATCCCAAGCTCAAGATACTTCAGCAGAGGACAGAAGCATTTTTTGACAGATTTTCTGAACTCTGATCTGGCGTTTGTGAACTCTGTTTCAGCTTCTCTCTCCTTTTTTTCCCTCTTCGCTCCCTGAGTCTTTGTGCCAACATGCAGCTTTTAGCCAGCGTAGTGTCTCTGCTGCTGGTGCTGTACAGTGTGAGAGCAGCGGCTGTGCTTCCAGTGGAGGAAAGGAATCCCACACACTCCAGGGTGAGTCCAAAACACCTGCTGGGTTTCAAAACTCAGTAGCTGCAGGAAGCCTGCGGATGGAATTATATTACTTCTACTACTACTACTACTACTGTTACTACAACTACTACTACTAATAATAATAATAATCATAATAATCATAATGTTTGTAATATCATAACTAAATAAGTGATATAAAATAATTATCTTTTCTTTTTTTTGTAAACCAG
>JAQMYF010000003.1:28602949-28614990 GCA_030014195.1 Neosilurus mollespiculum
GCCATCGCAGGGCAGAAACACGCTGACGGCTATGCAGCCTACTCTTGATGAAAGTCAGCAATGGTTCTTTTACATGCATCTCACCAGAGACAGTGAGAGACGTGGCCAGCCATTGATAACCCAGTTAGCTGCACTGAGGGACAGCAGTGAGAACCCATTGATAGTGGGGCTTGAAGTATAAGAATACATCCTATAACAGTGTGCCATGTTTTATTTCTTACAGTTAATACAATTCATTCATCCAAAACCTCACAACAGAAACTTTTTACATTGATCCCTTGCATTCCTTGTAATCATGGTTAATATCTATGACGGCTGTGGATTAGTTTTGCTACTTAATTGTGTTTGAAGGTCGGAGCACTCTTGTCTTTTATTTTAATTAATATCAACGAGGGTGACACAAACCAAATTTGTAAGCGATTAGCTCAAGTGAAAAGGTTAAGCACCTCACGCTCTGACTAATTTATGAACTTGTGCTCTTTTTCTTTTTTACCATCTCTTAAAGCCTTCATGCCACACCAGTCCGGAGTATAGACTGACTCATGGCATTGTAAACCTTAACCTTACGCCCATCATATTTCTCTCTGCTTCTGAAATATCAACACGTATGCATATCCCAGTTCAGGGGCTTGATCTAGTGAACTGATGTAAGTGAATGAAATTAGACTGAAATCAATTAAATCATTGATTTTCGGAGGTTTAGAATCCAATGTTTATTTATTTGCTCATTCATTTTCTATGCCGCGTAATCCTAATTAGGGTCGCCGGGAGGCTGGTTGCAACACACATACAACCATTCACACTCATACTCACACATAGGGGTGATTTGGATCAGCCACTTCGCCTAATATACATGTGTTTGGACTGTGGAAGGAAACCAAAGTACCCTGAAGAAACCCATGCAAGCATGGAGAGAATATGTAAATGCCGCACTGAAATGCCAGCGCCAAGCCCAAAGCCCAAACCCAGGACCATCTTGCTGTGAGGCGGACATGCTAACTACTATTTGAACGCACAATAAGATGTTAACGTTGTGGCTAAAGAGTTTAATTTTCATTTGTGCTAATTATTTTCTCTACTCCATTTCACTGCATATAAAATGCATCTACCCCCAGAAGTGGCGTGGATCCTTGCTGACAAAAATAAAATGAAAAAAAAAATCCACCTGTGAATTCACACTAAAACATTTCACATGTTCAAAATAGGTTTCCATGGAATCTTATTGATTAAATGACACTACAGGAGCAACAGCATTGACATCATCCAAATAAAAGAGGATAGAGAAAGTAAAATCCACATATCTCCAAGTCAGCTGGCAACGTGTACCTAAAAGATTGGATTTATTCCTTACACACCGTTCTGTACATCAATATTCCGGCCGAGACTGTAACATACTGAAAGTTTGAGCTGTGGATTCACTGCCTTGTGGTATCTTTCAGTGTCAAAGAGGGCATTTTCTGAGGTTCAGGGTCGCCACTTGTACCTCAGCATGTGCTAATTGTGATTGTCTCTGTGTTGATGCAGTGTGACAACAGGCATAGCAGGAAAGCAAAGGAGAAATGCTGGGAAACATGGCAGGTGGCTGCCGTGTAGCCTTTAAGAGCTAATGCTAGGAATCATTCTTGATAAATTAAGGCTGAATCCTCCTGCTGCTAGTTTCATCCCTGGAGCCACATTGCCATTACTCTTTCAATTTGGTTCTTCATTCATTGCTCCACAAATTAAAGTTCCCATATGGCCATGTTTTATATACTGCTGTGATCTGGTGGGTTATTGCCAATTGAGTTGGTCTGACACATTGGTTCTAGTCGAGACAGGCCTGTGTAACAGATGGTAAGAGTGGTGATAATGTGATGAGAGAAAGAGGTGAATAGGCGCTGCACTGATTGCTATTCAGGTCAGTGATAGAAAACGAGTTATTGAATAATGGCCAACTTACGCTTGGCCAACAGAAATGCACGGCAGCGCATCTGGATGTCATGTTGCATGAAATTTTCCGCAGCATACTCTTCAGCCACTGTTTCTTACTGGAAACACTCTGACACCCAGCAAGATAAAATAAACTAATATCGGAATATCAAATTGCTTGCTAGTGCAGATTATTGTTTACAGAAAAAAAACTTAAGCTGTTCTTAACAATACAAAATAGACTGAACTGTGTTTTTATCTGTTTTATCTGTTTTAATTGTTTTAGAATGTGTCTGACAAAACAGACAGTAAAGCTATCTATCTATCTGTCTTTCTGTCTGTCTGTCTGTCTGTCTGTCTATGTAAGCATCATTTTTATTACTTGGATGCAAATCCTTTGCAGTCAGTGACTGCTTGAAGTCCAGAACCTTTCTTCTCCACTCTTCTCTTCTCATAATTTTGGGACAAGTTCATCTTGGTTTCATCTGCCAGAATGGGCAACTTCAACTTCCAACTTAATTGCCCCTCAATGAGCAGCAAAAAAAAGACAAGGGACAAAAGACAAGAAGCCAACAAGGAAGAAGGCACATAATACAACATCCTGAGAAGCAACAGTATTCAGGGCAGGCTTTCTAGCAAAGTTGAATGTGGTGTCTCTGCTCACGAGTGTTATCAGTGGTTTGCCTCTTGATATAAACCCACTGTATTCACATTCGTGAAATTGTTTCTTGATTGTAGACTTTGATTGTAGAACACGTTCTCAAGTGCGTTGTGTTCTTGACTTGATTGGCATTATGTAAATAGGTGATTCTTCAAGGAAATCATTCTATGATCATCCCAACAAGTTGTCTTCTGTGGTCTTCCAGGTCTTTGGTACTGCTGAGCCCACCAGTGCATTCCATTGTTTTAAGAATGTACCATATTGTTGACGTAGCCACTCCTAAAGTTTTTGCTATCCCTCTGATAGATGTGTTTATTCTTTCAGTTTAGTGATGGCCTCCGTTACTCAACACTTAGAATCAATTCCATAACTTTTATCTCTGTCAAGAAACAGGTAACTGGCCAGTCAATTTTCTGATTAGGCTGATGATTCTATTATTTTCTCTTCACTCAGTTTTTAAAAATACCTTTTCAAATTTTTAATATTTGTAAATTTTAACTAGATCTTTTTATTTATTCATTCATTCATTCATTCATTCATTCATTTATTTATTTATTTAGCTAGCTAGCTAGCTATTTCAGCAAGAATGGGGTTCAAGCCCCAGTACTGCCAAGGTGCCACTGTTGGGACCTTGAACAAAGCCCTCAACTCTCATCTGCTCAGTTGTATAAAAATGATAAATGTAAATCATGCTGGACAAGGGTGTCTACCAAATGCCAGAAACGTAAATGGATTATGTTGGTAGCTTGTTAGCAATCTTCCAGATGAAAAGTGCAGTGGTGTTGTCGGAGGCTGTAGCATCAAGGCTGATTTTTTTGGGTCTGTTTAGAGCAGTGTGACCAAGCTGGATAGTCTAAAGCAGGGATGTCCAATCTTATCTGCAAAGGGCCAGTGTGGGTGCAGGTTTTCACTTTAACCAAGCAGTAACCACAGTTTCCACCCTGGTCTAAAGCAGGGGTCTCCATCGCTTTTCCTGGAGAGCTACCTTCCTGAAGACTTTGGCTCCAACCCTAATCATGCACACCTGACCATCCTATTATCACCTGAAGACGTTCTTGATCAGCTAAAACAGGTGTGTTAAATATTGGATGGGGATGAAACCTGCAGGAAGGTGCAACACTCCGTTTTGGTTGAGATAAAGCAAAAGTTAAATCCCGTTGGCATTGCTTTCGGCAGAAAAAAAAACACCTATCAAAGTGATAACGGATCAACGTTTTGATTATTTTTTATATAAACCAACTAAGTATTTAATTACAAAATAAGCCTGAGATGGCAATAAAGCTGCATATTGATTGTAATGATTAACATGCTGTATCATTTAAGGTGGAATTTTTTTTTCCCTTTAAGGCTCAACAGGCCGAATAAAAAGATGCATTCATAGGCTCTGTAATAACAGATTGCTTCTAACAGCTAATAATTATTTTCCTCTGCATATAATCTTCCTCCCTCCAGACAACTTACATTATGAACAAATTACAAAGAATGCCTTTGGACTTGTTCTTTGCTTTCACTGTTCTCTTTTTCAGCTGACAACACTTTTATTTTTATCCCATGTGGGTGGCTGATGTTGGAAAGCATGACTTGGTTGTGTTTAGAAAGAGTGCTGAAGACATTACACTGTTAACACCATCATATCAATTAAACAGCACCTCAGTATAATGAGGGCTTTTGTTTTATTTGCTGCTGAATACGCACATAAAACCTTAGCCCTGCATTCAAGCTCAGCAGCGCAGTACTGTGAAATACCCTTAGCAGGGTGCGATTTTAGCAGGGACAGCCTCTCGCTTTCCGCTCATGTGCATTTGTTACAAGTTTGGACCGATTGTGTGGTGTTGTTTGTTTCACCTTTGCCCCTGTTGTTGACCACATCAAAGCAGCTTGCTCTTTCCCTAATGACTGGCTGCCTTCGTTATTAAGGCGCTTCATTACTTTCAGTGAAAAGGCCTTTACAGGTTGAAGAAGCTTTTCAGTAGTAAGAATTGGACACTGGGATAGATGTGTGGATTTACTGTATGTCACTTCTGTTTAGTTTGGAATAGAAAATCAACTCTGATTTTAATGTAGTATTGATTTTTTGGTAGAACTCTGATCTTTTTCTCAATCGAATACTATTTAAATGTGTCCACGCTTGAGCCTTTTACCTTGAGCCAATTAATATGGCTGGTGGTCCACAAAAACCAATCAGATATCTGCCAAAACCTTGGGAGTAACTAATTTTAATCTTCAACTTTGTGAGCTATTTTACTCAGATGTAAAAATGTACTTACTTGATTTTTATTTACTCCCTAATCTGTTATACCCTACAGGAAGCTCTAGATATACTGTATAATCATATATTCCGTATAACTGCAGCTCTGAAAACACCTAGCGCTGTAATTTAAATCAGATGGGTACAGAAATATACTTGCTTTTACTGTCCAGAGCAAGACTACAATTTACCAATGAACATATAGGCAAAGTTCAGGCCTTTTGGCATAATGTGCTATGGATAGACAAATCACACTTGGAGTTGTCTGGTAACCCTGGGTTTACACTGGGGCATGATTTCCGCATGATCTCTGCGATTCAAAAAGCCTGGAGCCCCATGACTTATGACCACGCTTGGAGCATGATTGGGGTTGAAAAATGAGGCAGGGTGCATCCAAGTGATGAAACTTGAAAGAATCGTGTTTCCATTTTCATCAAGATCCCCTACAATGGTACATCAATGTCTGTTAAAGTCTGTTATGCTCTACTGCACGCTACTACGATTTCTACATGCTATCACGATTGGCGTCAAATACGTAATGCATCGTAATAGTTACAATCAGCGCAATCATCACGAATCCACCAAGCTCGCTCACGATCGTCACGAATCCACCAAGTTCCCTAAAGATCATCACGAATCCACCAAGTTCCATCAAGATCATCACGAATCCACCAAGTTCCTTCAAGATCATCACAAATCCACCAAGTTTCATCAAGATCATCACGAATCCACCAAGTTCCTAAAATATCATCACAAATCCACCAAGTTCCTAAAATATCATCACAAATCCACCAAGTTCCCTCAAGATCATCACAAATCCATCAAGTTCCTTCAAGATAATCACAAATCCACCAAGTTCCATGACGATCATCACAAATCCACCAAGTTCCTTCAAGATAATCACAAATCCACCAAGTTCCATGACGATCATCACAAATCCACCAAGTTCCTTCAAGATAATCACAAATCCACCGAGGTCCTTCGAGATCATCACGAATCTACCAAGTTCCATCAAGATCATCACGAATCCACCAAGTTCCTTCAAGATCATCACAAATCCACCAAGTTCCATGAAGATCATCAAGAATCCACCAAGTGACTTCAAGATCATCACGAATCCACCAAGTTCCTTTAAGATCATCATGAATCTACCAAGTTCCATCAAGATCAACACGAATCCACCAAGTTCCCTCAAGATCAACACAAATCCACCAAGTTCATTCAAGATCAACACAAATCCACCAACTTCACTCAAGATCATTACAAATCCAAAAACTTCCATCAAGATCATCACAAATCCACCAAGGTCCTTTAAGATCATCACAAATCAACCAAGTTCCCTCAAGATCATCCCGATTCAATCCCACGATCCCCCATACTCATCATGATTCTCTCAAATCATAGAGTTGTAGCATTCTCTATTGCCTGGTGGTGGAAATGTTATGGATTGGAGTTGCTTTGCTGCCTCAGGCACTGGGCAGCATGGACTCACTGATTCAACTTTGAATCTTGCATCATTCATGTATCAAGAGTGCTTGAAGAAAATGTGAAATATATAATTTATGTAACACTAGATTTTGAGGACAAGCTTGTACTTCTTGTGTGTATCTTTGTGTGTATCACCTTTATTATCACCACTGTATTACAGAGGGTAAGTTGTTTTCGTGAAATGATTGCTTGTTTAAATATGTTGGGGGGGGGGGGTAATTTTACAAGGCGGTAAATGAACACTAGCCTAAACTTTTCAGTACTTTAGTTGCTGAACTGCTTAATCCTACTAGGCTCACAAAGAGGCTGGAGCCTGTCTCAGCCAATACTGGGTGATGGCGCAGTACACCCTGTACAGCTGACCTGTCCATCGCAGACCCAACATCCACACAACCATATATGCTCACTCCCAGAGGCAATTTCAAACAGCCAGTTAGCCTAATGTGCATGTCTTTCGACTGAAGGAGGAAACCCACACAAGCACAGGAGAACATGCAAACTCACACAGAAATGCTCTCTTTGAGCCTGAATCTCGAAGCCAGGACCTTCTTGCTGTGAGGCAAATGTCTTAGCTGCTACGGCACCATGCCGCCCCTGTAACTTTACATGTAAACTAAATGATTTGATTAGAATCGACCTGCTGTCTAAAAGGTGTCTTTAGATACTGAAGGCAAACAAGTGCAAACTACTCAACAATCAGTGGGTTCTGTTTTCAGTTGACATCCCAAGACCCCTGTGCTTCAAAGAGGAACTAAAGGACTCTTAACAGTCATTGAATTTCACTTAAGTTGCTTCTAATGCACTGACAAATTGCTGCCTGTGATTGACAGACTAATAAGACACACTAAAAGTCTGTTTAATTGCCCTCGTTATATAATCAGCAAAGTACTTGTGACACAGTGGGCCGAACATCACATCCAAAAATATTATCTAACCAGGTACAACATTGTGAAAATTAAATAAATAAATAAATAAATAAAATCTGTCGTATATTTCTCTTAATTAATGTCTAGACACATTTTACTTCTTATAATTAATGTTATCATTTTTAATTCTCTAACTTCAATGGCAAGTCATTTATCTTCTTTTGCAGGAAACAAAATGACCTGCCAATCAATACGATAATTTGACTTCTTAGGATTATTTAAAAACAGGTAAGAGGTGAAATACTTAATTAATATTTTATTTCAGAATGTGTGAAATGAGGTGGGCATGCTAACCACAATGCAACCATGTAAATGCACATGGTTGCATTGTTCTCTCAGTAATGATTTGGGATCAAACATTTCCCCTACTTTTTAATTTCCAAATGTAACCAAACAACCTGTGATCCCTTGAGCAGACAAGAAGTGTGAGGTCGCCTATAGCAGATGCTTAAAATCAGCAAGGGCTTTCGCAACAGGAAATTACCATTGTCATTTATGAGGATAATTATTATAATTCTCCACGTACATCAAACCATTAACAGTGTAGTGTATCGGAAATAAGGGGCCCATTAAAAGCTTGCTTGCGGAACATTTGTTGCATTCACTCACTCTCGCATACACTCACTCTGAGAGCTTCCACCTTTTTAAATAACAACTAGAACAACCACTTACTTCTATGGCAAAATCTAGATATGAATGAGACGGGGACATGACAAAAGCCTCAAATCAATTTTGCTCTTAGGATAATTGGCACATGGTGATGCAATCTGGTCCCATTCAACATAGACGCAGAGCTTGATTATCAGGTAGTAGCACCACTCCGCTTGGATCTACTTTTTATCTAATAACTAGGTGGGGAATAAAAGTTGTGCGTGAGCATTTAGGATTCTTCTGCACTACAGTTTCAATAGTGTATAAGAAAATTATATAATATAATTATATAATTATTACAGTGTTATTAGTGCTTATGTCCCATAAGTTTTATGGTCTCTTAAGTTTCTAACTGTTTTTTTTGTTTGTTTTTTTTTAAACCTGTCCTGTCCAGCATCATAGCAAGCCGAATGGCAGTCTGGTTGCTGTGTTGTGCTGAACAAATTTGCTTTTCCAAGGGGAGGTTTATGGGTATAAGGCTCCTCTTGATAATCTGATTCATTCATTCATTTATTTATTTATTTACTTACTTACTTACTTACTTACTTACTTACTTACTTACTTACTGTTGAATTGTGTTATATATATAACACACTATATAATCTTGCTGGACCTGACTGGAGGGGACAGAAAAAGAAGGAAGACAGCAAAAAGTAGCAAAAGGGAAAGCAGAAAGAATGAGGACTCAAAAACACCGGCAGCCACCAATCCCGCCAAGTCCCAGCCATCCAGAGCGGCCGGAGCGAAGGGCCCAGGGCCCCAAGGGCCCAGAGGCGCTTCCCCTACCCAAGGCAGAGGGCCTGCACCACGCCCAGGAGACCCAGGCCCAACCAGACAACCACCCGGTGCGGGCCAGCACCAACCCTGATGCTCCAGCCACACAGCCCGGAAACCAGGGCACCATCGACCCCCCCTCCCGCATCCTCCACCCTCCACCCCACCAACTCCCACTCTCACCTCTACCACATCCACAAGTTTCTAACTGTTTAAATGAATACTTGACCGTATTCTGGCGAAAATAATCTTCAAAACAGAAGCCTTTATAAGCCTTTCATGGTAAGGCTTCATGGTCTGAAATCAAGTTATAAGACTATAAGAAGAACAAAGCCTTTACTAAAAGACCTCAGGGCTGAGATTTCTTTATAAAGACTGACCTGTAGGCAAGGTCTGTACAGAAAAGACCACAGGGCTAACATTTACTTATACAGACCAAGCAAACAAGGTTAATAAGCAGTTTATATGGCATTTTAAAATAGAGGCCGTATTTAATTTAGGCTGATTCTGAACAAGGAATCTTCATTCATGCTTGTGAGGCCATTAGTAGTGTCACAACACCATTTATAATTCACCGGCGAATTAGGATTCCCAGAGTGGGTGGCATGCTCAAGCACAATCCCTAGTATTATGCCTTTCAGCGGCCGTCATAGCATCAACCTTGATTTTCTTTGTTGTGTTCTAGTTTTCCGGTTTACCCCATGTTCTCATTTTTACATAGCTAAGTTCGCTACATGGGATGCAAACTTTTTGTGTTTTTGGTTGTCTTGGGTTGCCAGTCCACAATAAAGTCCTCATCTAGCGTATATATAGCCTCTCGCCACTGTTTTCATGACAGGTAGCGTTCAGCTTGTTTTTCCTTCCCCATGGAAGCTGCTAAAGCATCAAAGCGTACAGAGCAGCTAGCTAATGGCTAACTTGCAGGACAATAAGCACAGATCTATATGCAATTTACTGCTTGCACATCGTCCAATCAGGTTGTACATACTGTCATTGCCACATTGCAAAATATCACTGTGTTCATTTTGTACTGCTTTGTGTTTAAACATATTCATTATAGTTCAATGCTAAAAATTCACTAGACATTTATTCAATAACATATAGCCAAGTTGTATATGGCTCATTATTTGGTCTTGGGTTCATTCTGGAGGACGTTTATTAAAATTTTTAAAACCATAAAAACAATCAAAATTCTTCTGAATTTTCAAAGTTAGGACTCTAAAGAAAACAATAATGTTCATTAAAAGATAATATTATCCACAGAATGAATTCGAAAGCCACTTTAAAATAACGTTGCATAACATTGACGGACACCTCATGTCACCTGTGACTAAAATCAAGGAAGTGTCCACTGAGCTTGTCCAGAAGTAATGAATATTTACAAGAATCGGTCTTGGTTTCAGGGTTTTTTCCAGTGACGTGTGAACCAATTTATAAATGAACGTAACATGTAACTGGTTTCACATTTCACCTGTATGGATTTTTAGGAAATTTCTCTTAATGAGTGCAACCAACGCTACCTTCTTTCCAGTTTACTAAAACCAAGTACAGGTATTAGCCGATAAGTACATCATATAGACCAAGATATCAAATATACGGATATTGACAGACTTTGCGTTCAGAGGCCCATCTCATTAAAAAGGCGATTTTTTTTTGTGTCAAAATATTACAAAATTAGCTAAATTAAACATCCTTTTCATTCTCCAAAATTACTTTTTTGTAATCAAAAGCAGCAGTAAGAATTTGTAATATTTATTTGAGAAGCCGATAACTGAACTTGACCAGATATGTCCGACTTTCACGCTCGAAAATCTGCAATTTTAGAATGATTGAATGATGAATAAAGTCAAAAAAGAAAGCAGCGGCACTTTGTAATATACTGAAATTGTCTTTACTATTATTTTGACTTACACTTTAAACAGTTGTACAGACATACAATTGCATGGAAATATTTTTTACATTTTGATTTTTAATATTACATGACAAATGGGTCCAAGTGCAAATAAAGAGCCGCATAATTCTTATTAAGTGTGAGGAAAAGGTCAGAATCACAGACTCAAGATATTCCTAAACCTGCACAACACCCTACTGTCAACATTTGGGAAAGTCGACCCTGTGATTGATCGGTGTTTGTATAGACCTTGTTACTGGATTGCTGGTTCAGTAACCTGGAGTGCACGATGTGATCATCAGTGTAGCGTAACCAAACGTAAATAGAAGTTTATTATCTACAGCGAATGACACAAGGTGAAGAATGATAAAGAGGTAAGCACAGCTAAAGAAGAGCTTGATTTATTTAAAGTAAAAGTATAAATCCTTGGGGTTATTGAACGTCAATGTTTTGAATGGGTGAATACAGTGTGATAGTAGCTGTGGTTGGCCTGCTGCTGCCTTTTTCTTTGAGCCTGGAGTTAACAGGATTATTCGGGAGCTTCACTTCTCCCAACTTTCCGAATGTGTATCCTAATAACCAACTCATTGTGTGGAACATCACCGGTCCAGTGGGTCACAGACTTCGGCTGTACTTCACCAATTTTGGGCTGGAACCCTCTCTTCACTGTGAATATGACTACCTACAGGTACGTAAGTTCCAAGATGACTTCAGAGATACAGCACACGTACTGTACATCATGACTGTGATACATGGATACTTCAAGTAGAATTCAGTCAACCAACAAACACTGGTTCTGGTACCAGTGCTACCCAGTGCTGTTCTCTGGCTTGAATATTATTTGTTTGTGATCTTGACATGCACACGTGAAGCATTAGCCCTGCAGGTGCAGCACATGCAGTGTTATAATTACTAGTGCTGCATTAGGCAAATTAGATGGAATCCTAATGGGATAAATAAAAAGTTCTAATTTGTCTCATAATGAAGAACCTTATTCCATTGTCGGTAAACATACCCACATGTTTTTAGAAAAGCAACTACTTCAAAATATGTTTTATATAGCTGCTATCCTGATCAGAGCAAAAGTTTACACACCCTTAGGACGAAATAAGCTCTTAATTTAAAGCAAAAAACTTATGTCAAACTCTCACATAGCCAGAACTTCATATGTTCTTCACAGTAGACAATGGAAGGTGATATTTTGCCTTCTGATGGTCTACCAGGGTAGCATAGCACCTCTCCCCACAGCAAGAAGGTCCTGGGTTCGAGTCCCGGGCTCGGGTGTTTCTGTTCTCCCCATGCTTGATTGGGTTTCTTCCAGGTACTCCGGTTTCCTCCCACAGTTCATGTGCAGATATGCATATTCGGCTGTCTAGTCGTTCCAAATTGCCCCAGGTGAAAATGTGAGTGTAAATGGTTGGGTGTATGTTGCCCTGAGATGGTCTGGCGAGCTGTTCAGTCGCCCAGTGTCGGCGGAAATAGGCTCCAGCCTAC
>JAQMYF010000003.1:28616507-28637731 GCA_030014195.1 Neosilurus mollespiculum
ACATATACACACACGATCCTAATAGGATTAAACAGCTGGCAAATGAGTGAGAGAGTAAGGGTCAACCAGTATCTTCCTGCAAGAGGTCTGGGCACCTTGAGTATAGGGAGTGCATGGTTTTCATTCCTGGAAAGTTTGGTTGTGTTAAATACCATGGAATAAGCACCAGATCAATTCAACCTTTTTTTTTTTTTTTCTACCATGTCTTCATTTCCTTCAACAATATTTGTGAGAGACTGCCTACAGTCTTCTCCAGCACATCCCAAAGATTTCCACTAGGGTTAAGGTCAGGACTCTGGGGTGCCAATACATATGTGGAAATGATTCCCTAAACCACTCTTTCATTATTTGAGTCCATTGATGTGAAAACCTGCTCATTCAGTACATTTATGTCATCAGCTGACTTCATTTTATTGCCACATTAATGTTGCTGAGCCTCGACTGGACCAACTGGAGCAACAATGCGATGGAGATTACATGCTGTGATCAAGGCTAAACGCACTCCATGAAAATATGAGCGTGTAGGACCTTTTTTTGGCCAGGCAGTGTATTTCGCAGCACAGATTCATTACAGGAACACTATTTAGACGTATACAGTAACATGTTCTTCATTTATTAGAGCCATCGAGCTACTTCTCTACTGCTGAATTCTTCTACCACCTGAATTAAACAGACGTTATTAATACGTCGACCTGTGTTTGAGCTACTGAGATTTAGAGACATTATGACATTTGTGAAACTCATTTAAATGAAGTGACCAGAAACGTGAACAGGTTAATAACTAGAAGATTCAATAACACGTCGAATATGCTTCCTAATGGTGGGTTATGATTTCCATCACACTAATTTAATTAAAAATCATGGATGCGGGTGAACTTGATCAACTCTTTCTCTTGTGTGACAGGTGACTTCAGAGGGAAATGATACAGTCCGATTCTGTGGCGAGAGTGAGAAAAATTATGATGACTCCCCAAAGAACACCAATCTGTACTCTTCTACCAACACAATGTCTGTGACCTTCAGATCAGATTACTCCAATGAGGAACGATTTACCGGCTTTCAAGCTTATTATACCGCCGAAGGTGAATAACTTATAGCTACATCTGGGATTTAACTGTGGATTTAACTGTACTATGCAACCAAGTCTCTGATCTACTTACTTAGAATAATGCTGGAGCAAAGTCCATATACTAGTCTCGCCTGTTCACACTCAGCAGCCATCTTGGTAAAGCGCATACAAAGTTATTTTAGGCTAACAAGACTAAATGAAGGGTGAGAGAGCCAAATACCTGCACTTTCAATGGCCACCACTACATAAAACCTGCATGCATAAAATCACCAGTCGTTAAAAGCCACTCAGGTGTGTTGATGGGCAGCATGGAGGTGTAGTGGTTTGCACGTTCACCCCACAGCAAGAAAGTCCTCAGACTGGGTCCCAGGCTTGATGAGGGCATTTTTGTGTGGAGTATGCATGTCCTTCCCGTGCTTGCATGGGTTTCTTCCACATACTCCAGTTTCCTCCCACAGTCCAAAAACATGCACATTCAGCCAAATGGTTGTTCGAAATAGCCCCTAGGTCTGAGGGTGAATGGTTGTGTGTGTTGGCCATACAATGGTTTGGCGAACTGTGGAGATTCCCCAATAAGTTGCAATAAGTTGCAAGATTCTTCTCCGTTGGTGGGAAATGTCTTTACCGAAGGACAAGTATCCTTCTACAGAACTCTTCTTTCTGGTTGAGACTGTTTTGTGAGTGAAAAGTTTAGGATATAATGTTAAAACCACCTGACTGGTTTTCAACTATGATCAGCGTAAGGCGGTGTCAGGGCGAAAGGCAGGGTTTATCTCTTAGTCCTTTAGACACTCTGATGTAAACATAGGTATAGAAAATATGCTAAGCACTAGCTAGCTATGCTAGTAGACATAAACTAGAAATTAAGCTGATCATGATCCTTTATTGGTGTAAATAAAGACATTTTAAATACATTCATTCATCTATTTTCTGAACCGCTTAATCCTAATTAGGGTCGTGGGGAGGCTGGTGCCCATCTCAGCCGACTCTGAGCGAGTGCAGAGTACACCCTGGACAGCTCGCCAGGCCATCGTAGGGCAGAAACACACTGATGGCAATGTAGCCTACTCTTGACGAAAATCACCCCACCCACTGGCAGGTGCCACAGTAATATAATAATCAATGTTATTCACTTCACCTGTCAGGGGTCACAATGTTGTTAAAGTTATGGTTGATCGGTGTACGGTATATAGACTGCAATAGATTGGTGACCTGTTCAGGGTGTATCCCTACTCTCAAACAAAGGGCTTCAGCTCATCACCCTGACATACAATGAATAGATGGAAGGATGGATATACAGAACATACAATATACTCAGTTTTCTTTGCATTAATAGTTGTTATGATGGGAGAAATGAAGTAAAGAATAATAAGAAAAAAGTTCATCATTCGTAAGCCTCTACTTACCTTTAATGAAGTCCCTTAAATACTTGCTACAAACTCACATTCGGAACATATGGCAGTAATTATCTGTTGCAACTAAGCTGTAACCAGTGAATATTTACAATGTCCTGCGTAACCCCAATCTTCATTGTGAGAACTGCTTACTCATCGCAGAGAATAGGAGGCGCAGAATGAAACTTTGTCAGCAAGAACGCAGATACTAATTGCTCGCTTTCTCTCTGTGCACAGACATTGACGAGTGCGTGATTACGGTGGATGGAGAGCCTGTGTGTGACCATTACTGCCACAATTACGTGGGGGGCTATTACTGCTCTTGCAGACTGGGATACCAGCTCCATGCCAATAAAAAGGATTGCACTGGTAAGGATGCGGAATGAGCATGAACGCTGTGACCTTCAATTAATTTGGTGGCTGATCACTGAAGCAAATGAGGAGCGTTTGTATTAATACTGGAGGCAATGGATTCGCTTTGCTGCATTTGTAACAATTTGCATTCATGATAAACGATGAAGCTGAAGGAGCGCAGATGATTTTTCACTGTTGTTTTTAAATGTCATTTGTGCTAGCAGACCACAGCATTGTTTGGATATAAATCTTCATACACAACTAGCTACCATAGCAATAAAACTTTGAAAAATAAATGTGTCCATGACTCTTTATGTTGAGACGTTTCGGAACGCTCCTGTCTGCCTTTCGGATTGGTGCACAGTATGCAAGGCACCATTGATTATTTCCAGTGTTGAACTTTGCTCCTTTGGCAGTTCGCTCTGGACGGCTGTTTTCTTTTGGCTATCAACATTGCTATAGACCTATTTAATGTGTATCACCACCCTGGTGCCCTGAAGCCACCTCATACAATTGACCCTGTCAGAAGCTGCTGATTACGGTTCCACAGAACAGAGAATAGAGCGGGGAAAATGGCTTGATTACTTTATAACTGAAAGAAATATCCCAGAGCGGGTCAGAGAGGCAGATACGTGCAACCATGTGTCACATTCACTGTTGAGTAGTTTCTGTTGTTGTTTTATCTTCATGCTGGTTTGACACTGGGGTCACAATCTCCACAGTTCAAGAAAAACATGGAGCTGTTTCTGAAATGTATTTCTTTTTCTACACTTTCCTACGCTCTCAGTTACATTCTGTAACGCTTTGTTACGAAGCCAACACAATTTTGGTCGAGATCTGTTACGATTTCCATCACGTTACCTTAAGTTTTCTTAAGATCACCATGACATGCTCACATGTTGCGTCACATTCTGTTAGATTCTCTTTAGATCTCTCACGTTCAGCAAGTTCTGTTAAGAGCGCTTACGATTTATGACCACAATTTGAGCAAGATTGGGGTATAAAAAGGAGGCAGGGCACATCCAAGAGATGAAACTTGGAGGAATTGTGTTTCCAAGTTCATCAAGATCCCCTACTGGTGCATCAAGGTCTGTTACGCTGGTGCACTCTACTACAATTCCTGCGTTCTATCAGGGTTGGCGTCAAATCGTAGTAATAATCAGTAATAAGTCATAATAATCTTGGCAAAATTTTGGTCATGATCATCATGATTCCACCAAGTTCCCTCAAGATCATCAGGAGGTTATCTTTCCATTGGTGTGGGTTTATTTGCTAGTTTGTCTGTTGTTCTGGCTGTTAGCAACTTCCTGTCCACAGTTTCTGTAAGATCAATTTGAAATTTTTATGATGGGTAGGTGATTACACAAGGATGTTCCCATTACATTTTGGTAAACATCCATGGACTGATGAAATCACACAAAAAAAAATGAATTCTCTGACAAGTCGCAGCCAATTCAAATGAAAATTTTATGCATGATTAGGATCAGAAGCTTTGATGTCAGATCAAGTTTCATCTGGATAAACTCCAGACTGTGCTTTTGGCGGTAATCTAAATTAAATAAAACATGGAAAATTCTATTTTTTGTAAACATGTTAGTACGAAAAGACCCAGCAGGGGGTACCGTCTACTTAATTTTTATATCTTGGAAGAGGTTTGCGCTCTCTGGTTGCTCGTGTTATTGTTGAGTTTGTAAAGTTATTATCCTGTTTAATTGGTCATTTATTTATTTTTTTTAAAGTGCTAAACTATTGCATTCATGTAAATAATGAGAGTGATATTTAAATTGTTTGATCATGCTTAATAATTAATTAATTTTACAGTTAAAAGAGTGCAAAAAGTTTGAGTACCCCTGGTGTAAAGTCCGTAAATAAATAGTGAAAGTTGTCTTGGTTAGGCCGTGTGATTATTAATACACCTGCACATAAAACACTACATCTCTTTGTCAGTCTGAGGCTAAGTTAATCACTGTAAGCTCCCGAGGGAGCAGCAGGAAGGAATTTAGAAGAAAATTGATACCTGTTTGCTGTTTTAATAGAGTGATGATGGTGGGTAATTAATCACAATTACCAGCATTGATGTGCCTCTTAATTATTGTTCTCTGCTGAAAGAAAGTGACATGACATTATGCTGAGGAATGGGGACAAAGACCTGCATCTGGGTCTCGCTAATGATATAAATTACCTAACCCTTTTCACCTTTGCTAAAGCCAATCGCTTTGTCACGTTCTCCTACGTGAGTTTGAGTAACCTGAAGATGAATTGTAGCAGCTGGCAAAAACAAACAGCATTAATGAGTCTATTGATTAAAACCGTGTCTATTGATGAAACGAAATGAAGAACAAATATCGGCAGATGATTTATTTGCTTCATCTGATTGGTAGGACAATGTTAATAATTTACTCTAACAGCAACTCGAACTGTAAAGTAGATGCTTTGCATAATCCAATGATAATAATAACAAGAAGAATAAAAACCTTGGTGTTATTTAACAAAGAAATACACTACAATAATGTATAATATTAATTATTGTGCTGCAGTGTTCTGGGCGCAGTGGTTAGCATGTCCGCCTTACAGCAAGAAGGACCTGGGTTTGACCCCTGGGGTTGGCGAGGGCTGGTTTCCGCCAACAGTCCTTTTCCAAATTGCCCATATGTATGAATGGTTATGTCTGTGTTGGTCCTGTGATGGACTGGTAAAAGGAGTGATGGAGCTGTAAAAGGTGTACCCTGTCTTCACCCAGAGTTGGCTAAGATAGGATCCAGACCTCCCTCAACCCTGGTAGGATTTAGTGGTTTAGCAAATGAATGAATGAATGAATGAATGAATGAATGTGGATCTTTTAACTCATTAATAAATAGTAGATTGTTAGCACTGGTACACTGTTGTGGTTTTAGAGAGTTACAAACACTTTAAGATGTCCTGTTCTTGTAAAACAGGCAGTTTTAGGGATGTAATTGTGATTCGCTTCACACTGGACCAGATTACAAGTGAAAGATGTAAGAGAAAGATATAGTGCACCGTTAATAATAAAACACAAAACTGAACAACTCTTTTTCATTTCTCTAGTGGAATGCAGTGATCAGGTGCTTTTGGGCAGATCAGGTGAGCTGACGAGCCCAGAGTATCCGTTTCCGTACCCCAGAATGAGTCGGTGTGACTACACCATTCGCCTACTGGAGGGCTTCCAAGTAAGCCTTGACTTTGTGGATATCTTTGATGTGGAGACTCATCCAGACGTCCATTGTCCTTACGACATACTCACGGTTGGTACAAGCCAGAAGCTCCTGATAGTTTTTCATGTAAAATCAAACTTGAAATATCAAAGAATTTATGGATCTGCTGCCAATACCTTGGTACACTTAAAATGTCTTGTGTAGTCTATGGCTCAGTGTTTTTTTGGGTTGGGGACCTACACATTTACATTTATGGCATTTGGCAGCCACCCTTATTCATACAGCTGAGCAGTTGAGGGTGAAGGTCCTCGCTCGAGGACCCAACAGTAGCAAGAGTGGTACTGGGGCTTGAACCACCCAGCACATTACCCAATGAGTCACCACTGCCACATAATTAGGTGATTTCAAACACAATAGCAGAAAATACAAACTGAAAAGTTCATAGGCTGAAAAGTCCATAGTGATCCATCTCACCATCAGGATGAGAGCTTCCTTAGCATGGCTATCCAGGTACTGCAACACTGATGAAAGAAATTTGTAGCTTACCGAACAGAATGCAACATAAACTACACATTTGGTCAAATTCAATTCGACTATTGCATCATGGATAGCCAATGAACTTTTCAGCCCATTTTATTTACTATCTTTGTAGGTGGATTGTGTATGTACTGTGTATTATTTACACAACTTTGATAATATGCCATTGTGAAGCTTTGACTCCGAGTAAATTTCCGGATGTAATAATAAATGTGAAGTCAGTCGTCTGTGAGCTGCACTTACCTCTGACATCTTATTTAAAAGTAATTACTCATCTATGATAATAGCTTTGGGTCCTAAGAGACGTCATGCACTGTTAAATGAGTGTGTTGAAATGAGTGCTAGGGGAAAAAAAATGCATTATTCAATTAAATTCTCTATTAAAGCAGAGAAGGCCAGTTGAGAGTTAGAACCTCCTTGTACTGGCGTGCTGCAATAGAAATACAATAAGAAGGCCAAATGAAAATATGTTTGCAATAAAAATGTAAATAATTCAATAATAAAACATTAATAGAAATATGAAATGGAAAATTACTAGTCTAGATTAAGCATAAGTGGAAATGCGTACTGTGGCCAAATATGCTGTATACTATACTCTACACTGGCCAATCAAAAATGAATAAATAAAAGTCACACATTCAAATATTTTGTTGTTCCACCCTTAGCCTTCCTTACAGCTTGTAATTGCCATGGCATTGTTTCAACAAATGTAAGCAACATCAAAACATTTATTTCCATCCAGTGTCGGGTTCTTTTTTTGGCAACGTCTTGAATTGATGATGGGAAAATTAAACCACTCCAAAAAGTCTTCTCCAGCACATCCCGAAAACTTTTAAGGTTTTTAAGGGTAAAGGTCAGGTCTCTGGGGTGCCAATACATATGTGAAAACGAATCCTCATGCTCTCTGATCATTATTTAAGTCTCTGTTTTATATCTGTGCCATCAGGGAAGAAAAAGTCCACTAATGTGATAACTTGCTCATTCAGTACATTCAAATCATCAGATGACTTCATTTAACAACCACTTTAATGTTGCTGAGCCTCGACCAGACCAACTGTCCCTACAAACGATTACAATGCATAACTTTTAATTATTATTATTATTTTTATTTTTTGGTCAGGCAGTGTAGAGTTTCCCCTTTACAAAACTGATTAGGTAAAATACAAGCAGTAACAAACAAACAAAACTAATGCTTGCTTATCAGCTGCTACTCATGAGAACCTTCAAACCTCAAATATCAGCACCTTGCCTTTTTTTTGAAATACAGTAAAATATACAGGAAATCCCAGGTCAGGCTTGTGTAACAGAGTAAATTACATAACCGCACTTAATATTAAATTTATAATAAAATATGCTTTGAAATAAGGTGATGTACAGTTTTTCATTTCAGTGAAAACTTGAGATATATACATATATTTATTATTTAAATAACATTTCAAATATTGCACATTGTCCCGATAAATGCATCATGTATGAATTCCTCACTGGTAACAAGGCAATCAAACGACTTTTTATTCTGAGTATTATTCTGAAATCACGAACTAAACCTCATTAAATGAAACATCTGATGAGTCACATTTAATGTGCAGTTTGATGGATCCGGGCGTTATTACTGAGAGTGATTTAATAATGTACTGTCCCAAATATTAATTATAGGTTCAGTTCAAATAATTATCAGTTTGTTCATCTGCAGCTTGTTGTGGCTTTTATAACAAACCAAACCACATTTGTCTCCATATGCAAATGAACTGTCTTTATATTCTTTCATTCTGCCTCTCTCAGGCTTCTGTCTCCTCTTTAAAACAAACACGGGTTCATCAGGCACGACGACAGCTATTAGAGTGCTCCCAAAGCCCCACTGATCAATGACCCAAAGGCCCATGAATAAGCAATATATGCTCTCTCATGCCTCCTTAACTGCCTGTCTTTATTTCTCCCAGTGGATAAAGATGCACTTTTCCTGGCATTTTTCCCTCTAAAACAGTTCTGATCTGCGGCTGAAACAAAGTCTGCTTTGTCTCTGATTGAAAGATCTCTGCAGGTTCGAGGGAGCATGGCCCATTCTGTGGAACCACGCCACCAGCTAGAATCGAAACGGGCACTCATGAAGTGCATGTGACTTTCCAGTCAGACGGCTCAGGAAAGAATAGAGGCTGGAAGATAAAGTATTCCAGTACAGGTACAGCCTCCGAGCCACTGGGACATTATTGATGCTTTCAATGTTCTTCAGCCTCACATTCACATTTCTTTACTGCAGCACTGTTTAATTCTCAAATCTGATTTGTTGTTAATTATTTTATTGTAAACAGCAGCTCTGACAGTAATCATGATGCAAGACAAATCAGATTTAGATTACTATAATCATTTTAATAGATTATTACTTCTACAGTTTATTATATTTTATTTTATTTAAATTAAATTATAGGCAGCACGGTGGTGCAATGGTTAGCACGTCTGCCAAACAGCAAGAAGGCCTGGGTTCGAATTCCCTATGTTTTTCTGAGTGAAGTTTGCAAGTTTGCGTGGGTTTCCTCCGGGTACTCCGGTTTCCACCCACAGTCCAAAAACATGCACAGTAGGCTCATTCACTGTCCCAAATCGCCCCTAGGTGTGAGAATGAGTGTGAATGGTTGTATGTGTGTTGGCCCTGGCCTGGTGAGCTGTTCAGGGTGTACCCTGTCTTCTCCTCAGTCTACTGAGATAGGCACCAGCCTCCCCGTGACCCTAATTAGGATTAAGCGGCTTAGAAAATGAATGAATAAATGAATGAACTAAATAAATTATTGTGGGATGTCCAATATAATAGGCAGACCACTTAGCAGTGCTCCACCAAGGCCAGGATTCATGTCCCTCTGTCTCTTTGTCACGATGTCCCACCAGTGTATCACATGTCCTCCACACTCTACATTTCTTTAGCATAGCAAAGAAAAGTTAGGCTGTGTCCCGAACAGTGCACCACTTCACAAGAGGGCGCACGCGCCATTATTACACACCCTAACAAAGTGTATAGGAAGCATGGGTCAATTTGGAACATGGAAAAAGAGGGGGAAATTGCTTATTCCACTGACTGGAATTTTGTCTGTGTGTGAATAACTCCTTCTATCTCTCTTTTGCACGCACACCAGCCCTAATGACGCAACACAACTGGCTGAAAACATAAAGCATGTCAGCTTTGTAGGCAGGGCGTGACATCTGTAATTTTTTGCATTGTGAAAATGGCAGTGGTCTTTCCTTCAGTGTGCACCAAACTTTGAGTGTTCTGTTCTTTTAAACACTTTAATGGTCATGCAGAGAAACATTCAAGCAAATATCAGCGATTAGAATGAAGATACTAACAGCCTGGTAACGTCAGTACCCATCCAAACGTATACTGCCACTTCCAGCTATGTTTGGTGATTTAATTTACTTGGTTTATCATTCCTCTCTCTCTCACAGCCAAACCTTGCCCAAACCCAGTGACTCCCCTCTACGGCCGCATTCACCCGAAGCAGGACCAGTACATTTTAACCGACGCTTTCAACGTCACATGTGATCTAGGTTATGAACTATCTCTGGTATAAAAACTCTGTACACAAATTTAACTTTTTGGATCTCATTTTTATTTTTTAAGGTTAAAGTAACTTTTATATCTTTAGGGTGATGACAGCTTACCCGCTTATCAAGCCACATGCCTGAAGGGTGGATTTTGGGATGGTCCATTGCCTCTTTGTACATGTAAGCTGACTTTGAATGAGCATGAAGTGTAGAAAATTATCAATGAAGCTTTAATGAAGGTGTGTTGACACTTTAAACCTGGATGTAGAGAGAACCAGCAGATTCAAGCCAGATAACGGATACCATAAATAAACTATTTTGTGAGCTTTATTTGTATTAAATTCCATTCAACCCAATGTATGTGTATTAGTAGCCATTTTTCTTTCTCTGGCAGTGGTGAACTGTGGACCTCCTGATACTGTCAGCAATGGAAGTGTGGAATTCACCACGACCACATATAAATCTACGATCAAGTACAGCTGTGAGGAACTCTATGCCATGAAGGACAGTACGGAGGGTGAGAGACATTTTCTATTTTATATAGTTCTGAACTACAAAACTACAGGCTTTGGCTTGTATCTCAAACAAAATAAGAATATAATTTTCTATATTAATATATATGATTTAAAACATCAAAAACTTTTTACACAAGTCCAACAAGTAGATAAAGAGAATCCAATTTAACAAATGGGGCGGCACTGTGGCATAGTGGTTAGCACGTCCACCTTACAGCAAGAAGGTCCTGGGTTTGAGTCCTGGGCTCAGGTGTTTCTGGGTGGAGTTTGCATGTTCTCCTCATGCCTGCATGGGTTTCCTCCGGGAAAATTAGGCTAATTAGCTTTTCCAGATTGCTCGTAGCTGTGGATGTGAGTGTGAATAGTTGCATGTGTGTTGCTCTGCAATGCTTCAGCAAGCTGTTCAGGATGTACCCCGCTTTCGCCCAGTGTCAGCTGAGATAGGCTCCAACCTCCCCGCGGCATTAGTGGTAGGATTAAGTGGTTCAGCAATTGACAGACTGAGTAATTAAACAAACAAGTCTGATTTAAAACCCTAAGGACATAAGTCGTTCTACCAAAGAAAGGTCAGAAATAGAAATATGTAATGTTTTGGAATAGTCAAGGGTAAGTCCTGACCTTAATCCAATAGAAATTATCTGAGCAGTTCATATAAGGAAACCCACCTGACATCCCAAAGTCGAGGCTGTTCTGTATGGAGGAATGGACTAATCCATCCAAATCAATGTACAGTTTTTACTGCACAAGGGGGTGTAAAAGAAATGGTTTTCTTAAAAAAGAGAACCACATGAGACAAAAATACTAGAGTTGGTCATTTAGTCTCATGTGTTTCTCTTTACATACTTTTATGACCTTTTTTTGGGGAGGGAATGGGGGATTGTTCCCCTTTTTCTCGCCCCGATTTAATCATATCCAATTCCCACCTTCCCTATCACACGACCACCACCAACTACGAAGAAGTGTAAGTATTCCTTAACATGCGATACAGCCACCTGCATTTTTTTATGAACTGCCCTTCATGCATATTTGAGGGCGACTTTACACACTCTGAGGGAAAGCGCTATCCACCCCCTTGTACGAATGAGCTCACAGACGCCCATGATTGGCTGGTGATCGCTGTGAGTGACAGGGAAGTGAGCATATGCCATCCCTCCCTCCTGTGAGCTCGGCCAATTAGCTCCCATGGACTCCCAGTTGCGGATGGCTGTGGCATCAACCTGATCTCCGGGCCGATGTGTCACTTGGGAGCCCTTGAAATCATATTTATGCAGAAATTTAGACATTTCTAAAGGGTTCACAAACTTTCAAGCACCAATGTAAAGAATTCTAAAACATTTCTTAATTGGCATTTCAACTTGCTTCTGCACTATTTAGGAGTCTACACCTGTGCTCATGATGGCTACTGGAGAGACACACAGGGTAGAAGTGGTCCTCCAGACTGTATACCAAGTAAGTAAGTTAATTCAGTTAAATCAGTGACCTGCAATAACCAGTTTTCTTAGATTAACTGGTTGTCTATGTGTGAAAGTCTGTGGAAAGCCTACAGGGAGACTGGCCAAGGTGATTGGAGGAGAGAATGCAGAGAAGAATGAGATTCCCTGGCAGGCAATGATCCTGAAGGGAGCTCGTTTTAAGGGTGGTGGCTCTCTTCTCGGGGATAACTGGGTTCTGACTGCAGCTCATGTCCTGCACGGTTATGGTGATGTGTCAAACCTGCGAGTGAAACTGGGCTTGGTTAAGCGGTCCGATCCCGATGCAGTGGTGGGGATTCCAGAGGACATCTTCATACACCCCAGCTACCATCACGATGGGCTGAACTTCAACAACGACATTGCTTTGATTAAACTGGGGCACAAGGTTCCTATAAGTGCAGCTATTATGCCGGTATGTTTACCAGGAAAAGACGAACGGTATGTCCTGAAGACCAATGACTATGGGACAGTGAGTGGGTGGGGTGTATGGCAAAAGACCAGTACTCGCGGCTCTCATACTCTAAAGTACACAGAGCTGCCTGTGGTCGACTCTGAGGAATGTAAGGCGAAGTACGATGCCCTTGTAACACCAAAAGGGAAGCTGGTAGTAACAGACAATATGGTGTGCGCAGGTTTGACGGAAGGGGGGGTGGATTCATGTCAAGGGGACAGTGGTGGGCCATATGTATTCTTGGACATGCAAAGCCGTAGCTGGTACATTGGTGGCATTGTATCTTGGGGATACACTTGTGCTGAAGCAGGGCATTATGGGGTGTACACAAAAGTGACCAGTTATCTTAATTGGATAGAAAAAGTCATGTCAGAAAACAGTTAAATAAACAGTCATTACAGGACAACGTGCACCGTACCTCGTCTTTATTTTAGTCTACAAGCTTTGTTTTGTTTTTTAGCTTTGTCGATTCATTTTTATCATGATCCCTACCCCTCAAGTAGACAGACTTAGCAAACCAGCAACCACCTGTAGCATTTGAGCGGATCTCAGAAACACTGGATGTAATATAGATGAGATGTTGCTTAAAATAAACAAAATGAGGCACTTGAGGTGGGGCAGTGGTGGCCCGGTGGTACGGTGCTGGCGTACTGTGATAAACTCTAAAAGTTATAGAATGATTAAAAAAAGGGAGGCTGTGAATCTCCCTGTGATAAAGACAGCATTTGGAAATGCCATCCCTCCCTCCTGTGAGATGGAAGGGGTTTGATCTACATGCTGTAGGATTGAGTTCCAGCCTGCTATTAAAGCTTTCAAGACCAAAAGACGTATGCCACCGGAACTACACAGCATTCACAGGTCAGCCCCTCGGCTGTGACGCCGCATACAGAACAACCATTCGCCGAATCCTTAATCAATATAGCAGCGTGCTGCACTGTGCACGTAGACTCATGACTAAGAATTCACCCATGTCATGAACTCGTGGCAATTTCAGGGTCAGCGGATTGTTTGCGTGTCGTCAGGCGCACTGCTAAACTTCTTCTCAAATAACCCAATATGTGCTCATTACACTGTAAAGAGCGACCCTGGTGCTTTTAACAAGGCTGTTCCGCTCAACCAGTGGAGCTGTCCATGCACAAAACATTGCCTTCATTACACCCAAAGTCTTCGGCATTATTAGGAGCCAGGCTGTTGTGATGAATCCACACAGACGCTCTAACAAGCCAAGTCTGTGGCTTTGTGTAGATTCTTGTGAAATCTTTTGAAAGCAATCAAAAGAGACTCCTTAGATGAAGAAATTGAAATGCAGTATGAAGAGGACTGTGACATGAAATCAGAACGGAAAGGTAACAAAAAGCAGAAGCGCATGACTTATTTCATGGAGAGTTTAGCCAATCTTTTTACATTTTTTTGTGTTCATCCATGGTTAAATTCATTAGTAGAAAAAGTGACATCTATCAGATATCAGTTTCTTGGTGACCTTTTCTGGATTAAAGGTAGAAAATTTGATTAGAAAAGGACTTTAGTGAAGAGTCACTTTCCCGTGAAAGTCCAATTTCGAGTCATGCATTTCCGATTCAAATGCTCATGAGCAGCAGGTTGGATGTGTGTGGTGATCTGGGGAGACCCATTAGAGCTCAATTTGTGGAAAAGGAGGCAGAAAATTGGGCTGTCCATACATTAAACCATCAGCCTAAAAGAAACCTTAAATATGGCACGAATCACCACAATGATGTGGAAATACATCACTTTATTTCCTTTTTTTCTGTAAAACCTATGTTGCGTAAGTAGTCAGTTTGCCTTAAACAGCTTGTTAGCGAAGTGTGATTTCCCCGCACAGACAATTTCAGGCTTTCACCAAGCTTGATCGCTAAGTGCTGTAGTGAAATGGACATAAGCCTAATCAGTTCAGTTCGGAATAAGATAACGGCTGCTGAAATGCCTGCAGCGCTCCTGCTTCAGTTTGGAATGAAACCCGTCAAGCAAATTTCCTCCTTTTCACTTATCCATGCAAAAGAAAACTGCATATTAGTCGGTAGTTTTCAGAACTAATGAAATAGAAGAGAACTAAATTCCTCCATGTAAAAGGTTTCCAGATGCTGCCACACATATGGGACCAAACACCAGCTATATTTAGGAAATGAGATCTAAAGGGTCTAAATGTTATATTTTACAACAATCCCAAAATCTCACTTTTGTCACTCACAGATTTGAGACAGTGGAACATTATTCACTAAATAGATAACCAAGTGTAATATTGTTGTTTCTTTTGCTCAATCGAGTGATGTATAGATTTACACATGGCCTAAAATCGTCTTTATTAATAGGTGTCCGAGCCTGGGGTTGCTTTTCAGCGCCTTTTCCACTTTTATGTGATTCACCTGTCATGTTAGTTTAAGTATCCGTTTAACGAGTTCATGTACTGTCAAGCTTCTGCTTTCGGTGTTTGCTCCATGAACATTTATTTACATGCAGTCTGTCTGCCTACTACTCTGAGCTGTTTTAATTCTGCGTGAACAAGTGGTGGTGTATGAGCAATATTTCTAAATTTTAGTTTCATTATTAACAACGAATGTATTGTTATGCAAGTCAGTGATACAGAAGAGACAATCAGCATCAATTCAGTGATGTGACAGCCTTTTTGGGTTTCCTCTGTTGGGCACGCACAGACACCGGACAGACATGTGACGACCATCCAGACCATATTTCATGAACTATGGTGCTCTGCTGATAGGCTGTGATATTTAAATTTTTTTTTTTGGAGGGGGTTCCCAATTTTCTCCCCTAATTTTAGTCGTATCCAATTGCCACCCATCAAGTATTGCGTTCCCTATCACACGACCACCACCAACCAGGGAGGGGCGTAAACATGCACATGCCCCCTCTGACATGCAAAGCTGCCACCCTCCTCTTTACAGAATGCTGCACATTCATATTTGGGGGCGGCCTAACACACTTGGAGGGAAAGCGCTATCCTCCCCCTCGTACAAATGAGCTCACAGACACCCATGATTGGCTGGTGACCACTATGAGTGACAGGAAGGTGAATATATGCCATCCCTCCCTCCTGTGAGAGCTCGGCCAATTAGCTCCCATGGACTCCCGGTCAAGGATGGCTGTGGCATCAACCTAGATTCGAACTTGCGATCTCCAGGTTGATAATCACACACCTTGTCGAGCAACAAATAATTTCTAAAGGATTCACAAACTTTTAAGAACCACTGAATATCCAGGCAGTAAGGGATATAAATGTCATATTTCAATAAAATCACAAAATCTCACTTTTTGTTTATTTATTTTCATTTTTAGAATAAAGGAAACTTTACTGTTCACTGGTGGTGAGGTTACAAGTTAAAAAAAAAGTTTCAGACCTTGATTAGCAGTAAAGCATCATTAGCAATGACACGGTACATCATGCCCAACTGAACCGGCTGTACCTTTACTAATCAGGTCGAATTTAATAACCGTTATTACGTTTAAATCCGAGAAGCTTATCATGTAGGTGGCAGTTACGCAATATTACAGGTGAAGGGTCAGGAACGCACATATGATTTATTTAAAATATGACCGAGTGCTGTGCATTCAGCCTCTCATAGTTCCCGACTGGAGGGCTGCTGTAAATAAACACACACTAAATGCACCAATGATGTACAGCTGTGAGACGCGCTATATCGTCACGCTAAAGGATAATTTAGTTGTAACTAATGAGGTTCAGTGAAATCAGTGCTTAATTCGGTCATGTTTACATTGGAGTCTTGGTGTTTCTGTGCCTCCGAGGATAGAATTATGAGACAACTTCTTCAGCTGATTGAAATCATTCTGCAATCTATATAACATTAATAAAGGATAAACATCACACCTGTAAAACAAAACAATGATTTAATCATTTAAAAGACATTTCAACAGTCTGGGTGGTCGAGTCGTTACTTTTTGTGTGTGACTATGAATCATTCTATAAAATAGTCAATATCACAAAAAAGCAGATTATATATAAAGAAAAAGTCAGTTTGTATATAATATTTCCTTTGTTATTAAATGAAATGTTCAATGTACCTTAAATGAAAAGAAGACTGAATGTCTGTCATGTTTCACATTTTTAAAAAAACAAGTTTCAAAAACACATAATATGCTCGACACCAGATGAGAAGAGGATTCTTAAAGCATATGATGTTAAAGAAGATAAACCATCAGTCAGGACTTTTGTCCGAACATTTCTGAGGCACCTAAATATTCTCCTGAATGAATACATGAGTGTATCGCCGCTGAGACTAGACACCGCATGGGCTACTTTCTGCGTTTACTTGTGGTCTTATCATCGTGTGGCTGCGTTGTGGATGAGGAACTGTTGCGCTGCGAGTGAGCGCTGAGGGACCGCATGGCCTGAACCTGCTGCAGACGTTTACTCAGCTCCACCTCACAGGCCTGAAGTAACACCGCGGTCCTGTCTCTGTCCCAGTCCAGCTCGTCCATCATCGTCTCCACTCCCTGCTTCAGCACCATCTACACACATGCGGGTACAAAACAGTAACCCCACATGCATTTCGAATTCACTCACTGTCTCTCGACGTGCTGTATGCAGCGGGATTATTTATGTATTTATTTATTTATCTATTGATTTAGTTTGTGCTAAACAATCAATCTTTATTTCCATGCTTTAACGTAATTTGGAATATAATCTGCTGTGTGAATTAAAGTACGGAATAACTGGAAAATAGTGTAAGCAGGAATACTGTGTGTTTATGTTACAGAGCAACGAAGAGGGCTAGTGCCTCCATGTGGCGTGGAATTGTAACTGCGGTATATTTGTGGTTTGGGGGGGGATTATTCCCGACCACGCAGAAGGCATCCAAAGTGATTTCACGGGGAGGCTGGAGCCTGTCTCATCCAACACTGGGCAAAGGCAGGGTTCACCCTAAACAGCTCGCCAAACCAACACGCACACACACAACCATTTACACTCACACCTACAGGCAACAGCCAGTTAGCCTAACGGGAATATCTCTAGAATGTGTTAGGAAATCGGGGTAACCGGAGGAAACCCACGCAAGCACAGGGAGAACATGTCCTTAAGGAAGGCCCTTAACATTCAACTGTTTAGCTTTATAAAGGATAAAACAATAATAATAGGTGGCTATGGATAAAGGAATTTTCCAAAAGCCAGAAATAAAAACGATCTGTCGTCTCATGATCCGACTCCACTAGCTTTTACTCACACCCAGTTCCTCTAATATCTCGAATATCTAACAAAAATCAACTATAAAATGTTGTTTAAACATGGAACAGTGGCTCAGTGGACAGCACTGTGGCCTCACAGTCTGAAGATTCAGGGTTCGACTCCTAGCCAAGAGCGTTTCTGTGTGGAGTTTGCATGTTCTCCTCGTGCTTTCGTGGGTTTCCTCAGGGTACGCTGGTTTCCTCCTACCTTCCAACAACATGCACATTAAGTCAAATTGCTAGCTGTTTGTGTCTGTGTTAACCCTTGTAACCAATTCAGGATGCATCCCGCCTCTTGCCCGAAGTCAGCATGGATTGGCTCCAGATTCTCAGCGTCCCTGACCGATACGCATGATGGATAATGGATGGACGGATGACACACTAAATGGCTGATAAAATTTTGCTCAAATGAACGACTTAATTAATAACAGCATGATGCAAGATTACTGAAAACACCATAAACGTGTAGCGATATTATTTAATACAGGTGACAGTTACTATAAGTGCTGCAAGGAACCCCTATATCTGCAGTTATACTTTCAGCCACAGTGGTGCCGAGAGCTGTTTGGAGCCTGCGATGAACTGATCAAACAGGAGGAATCAGGTTCGAATCCTGCACGGTAAACCTGCTGACCCCTGATTTATTATTTTATATAGCTCGTGCAAACGAGACGTGACGTCTTCAGAGGATTTCGCTGGGCCTTGCAGGCATTTTACAATCTGCTTTCTTCTTTCAGCTGGACAGGCTGATAAAAAAAAAAAAGTCTACTATATTCTCCCTGCACACCTGAAGGTCATTCATTCATTCGGCGAACCGCTTAATCTTACTAGGGTGGCGGGGAGGCTGGAACCAGACATCCCGGCGCTCATCTTGTGATTGGTTCATGATGTACATATTTACCTTTTCACAGTGTAATAAAAAAAACCCATGAAGAGACTTGAGTTCCGTACCTGCAGCTCCTCATTAGAGAGCCTTGTTTCAGGACTTGTTTTGTCCTTTAAAACCAGCAGAGTCCTCCCGAACCCTACAGCCGGGTTCACCTCAGTGCCATCCGTCTCATCCTGCACCGTCTCACCTGCAACAGACACGATCTCTAAAAACATCTGCATCTAATCCAGTCTGAATAAAACACTGATCCAACACCATAGATAGTAATCGAATAGCTTTCCATATTACCACCAGCACCCCCTGCTGGTTAGTCCCGGAATGGCAGCACACTCATTTTAAGAACAGTGGTATCTTTCACAGCACAACAGCACCACCTGTTTGAGGATTTCTACACAACTTCAAATTCTACATTTTATTTACATTAATAATAAGTTTGCAAATTTAGATTTCTACCTTGCTGCAAATTCTGGCTGCTCTCTTTCTCTACAACTTTAAGATAAAGCTGCAGAAGCTGTTTGGACTGTCGCTCCTCTTCTCTACGGTCCAGCACTCTCTGCAAGGTGTCTTGTAAATGCTGAGTTTTCTGCTCTGGGAAGGTGAGTGCCGAGGCCAGGTCTGCACAAGGTACAGCCACTAGACTCTGTATTGAACACACATACATACACATTAATTAACTAAATTATTGGGGGCAGCCGTGGCCTAATGGTTAGGGAAGCAGCTTTGGGACCGAAAGGTCTCTGGTTCAATTCCCGAACCAGCAGGAAAAATGTGTGGTGGGGTAGAGAGCTGCACCTTCCCTTCCTAAACATTCATGGCTGAAGTGCCCTTGAGCAAGGCACCTAACAGCCAACTGCTCTCCTGGCGCCTCAATGTGTGGCAGCCCACTGCTCCGACTGTGTGTGTCTCGTGTGTGTGTGTGTGTGTGTGTGTGTGAGATCACTTTAGATGGCTTAAATGCAAATGCAGTAATTTAACTTGCAGGATTAATACAGTATAGCAAAATAATAATAAAAAAAAAAAAGTAAAAAAAGTAATGCAGCACTCATAAACAGTATACTCCATTCTGATTGGTCAATTATGGCATTAAGGGTTTTTCTTATTTCTTTATAACAGCCCTCTGCTTCTGCGAAGCAAAAAAACCAACAACCCGTATTTATCCCGATATATTGCAAATAAAACAGGATAACCTCCAGCAAGGTGGTTATCATCAACGAAATGCCTCAGGGGCACATCAGTGTTCCTCCGATCCCTCTGTCAGGGTTTATTTCACAATAACGACTGCCTCTCTGTACATTAGTGGAATAAACAATGCTATGATCGCATCAGTGCACAGAAATGCAACCAATCCTCGTGCACTCAGCAGCCCTGGGACCTGCATTCACAAGCAACTAAGGAACGTGAGTTTGACCTTTAACCTACCCTGTAGACCCGCCTCAAATTTAATTTATTTGCCCTTAAGTCAGAATACAAAGTTTAAAAAAATCCCTCAACGCGTTCACAAGAATGGTTCACATGAGGCCGCAGTGACTGGCCTTTGAATTATGACCTCCAAAATCTAGTCAGCTGATCCTTGTGTCACAGTGGGCATTTGTGCAAAGTTTGGTGGGGAAAAAAAAAGTTAAATCCCTGAAAACCTTTTCTGAAGTATTGCATTCACAAGAAAGGACTGGATAAACAGTTGGACGTACCTCCCGAAAACATATTGCATCCAGCCATCCCTACCGCCAGCACGAAGGCGTTAGAGAGCAATGCTGAGATATAAGAATAAACTACATCACATCATCCTGTAATTGATAATCTTCTTCTTGAGTTATAAGGAATAAAACACACCTCTAGATCTGCCTCAGACATGAGAATGATGCTGGCCAGGTCCTGCCTCAGCTGCTCAGCTAAACGGCGCCAGGGTTCCACGCCACTGTCTACAGCATCTGAGCCCTCATCCAACGACTGCATCGTCATCCATGCTGTACCTCCGTCATCTAAAGAGAACAAAGATCCCGATGAGGTTATGATATGAAGACTTTTTTGGTACAAAAAAGAAAAAAAATAAAGCTCTTCACTCTTCACCCGCCGACATTCATACATCGCTTTGCAGGCTTCCACGTTTCTTTATCTCGCAACAGCATGAATTTGGTGTTCGGGGGCAGACATAGGAAGTAGGCGTCATCTTCCACAAACGTTCCATCATCGTCAAGCACCACGGACACTGATGCATCGGCACTGTAGCCCAGTGCTGCACTACCTACAGGACGAACAGGAAATGGGTTTTATTACATACAGGAGAAGAATTTCTTTTAAAAATAGAAGAAAAAACAAAAGAGGTGTTTGTGAGAAATAATAAGCCTCTTGTGAACATCACGTACAGCATGCTAAGACATATTATGTGTGACCTGGTTAGCTGGCATGTGTGCCAGATTAGGCTGGCAGTTTGAACCACAATGACATATTAGATAAAGAGTATTAGATTACTAGGAAAATATATTCCTCTGAATCAGCTAATTACTGGAGAGACAGAGAGAGAGAAAGAGAGGGAGTGAGAGCAACAGAGAGAGAGAAAAAGAGGGAGTGAGCGACAGAGAGAGAAAGAGAAGGAGTGAGAGCGACAGAGAGAGAGAGAGAGAA
>JAQMYF010000003.1:28714756-28726870 GCA_030014195.1 Neosilurus mollespiculum
AGAGGACAGTATGGTGTAGTAGAGGACAGTATGGTGTAGTAAAGGACAGTATGATATAGTAGAGGACAGTATGGTGTAGTAGAGGACAGTACAATATAGTAGAGGACAGTATGGCGTAGTACAGTATGGTGTAGTAGAGGACATTGTGGTGTAGTAAAGGACAGTATGATGTAATAGATGACAGTATGGTGTAGTAAAGGACAGTATGGTGTAGTAGAGGACAGTAGGGTGTAGTAAAGGACAGTATGGTGTAGTAAAGGACAGTATGATATAGTAGAGGACAGTATGGTGTAGTAGAGGACAGTATAATATAGTAGAGGACAGTAGGGTGTAGTAGAGGACAGTATGATATAGTAGAGAACAGTATGGCATAGTAGAGGACTGTATGATATAGTAGAGGACAGTATGGTGTAGTAGACGACAGTATGATATAGTAGAGGACAATATGGCATAGTAGAGGACTGTATGATATAGTAGAGGACAGTATGGTGTAGTAGAGGACAGTATGGTGTAGTAAAGGACAGTATGATATAGTAGAGGACAGTATGGTGTAGTAGAGGACAGTACAATATAGTAGAGGACAGTATGGCGTAGTACAGTATGGTGTAGTAGAGGACAGTATGGTGTAGTAAAGGACAGTATGGTGTAGTAGAGGACAGTAGGGTGTAGTAGAGGGCAGTATGGTGTAGTAAAGGACAGTATGATATAGTAAAGGACAGTATGGTGTAGTAGAGGACAGTATGATATAGTAGAGGACAGTATGGTGTAGTAGAGGACAGTATGATATAGTAGAGGACAGTATGGCATAGTAGAGGACTGTATGATATAGTAGAGGACAGTATGGTGTAGTAGAAGACAGTATGGTGTAGTAGAGTACAGTATGATATAGTAGAGGACAGTATGGTGTAGTAGAGTACAGTATGATATAGTAGAGGACAGTATGGTGTAGTAGAGGACAGTGTGGTGTAGTAGAGGACAGTATGGTGTAGTAAAGGACAGTATGGTGTTGTAGAGGACAGTATGGTGTAGTAGAGGACAGTATGATATAGTATAGGACAGTATGGTGTAGTAGAGGACAGTATGGTGTAGTAGAGGACAGTATGGTGTAGTAAAGGACAGTATGATATAGTAGAGGACAGTATGGTGTTGTAGAGGACAGTATGGTGTAATAGATGACCGTATGGTACAGTAGAGGGAAATATGATATAATAGAGGGCAGTATGATGCAGAGGACAGTATGGTACAGTAGATAACAGTCTATAGTAGGGTGTAGTAGAGGACAGTAGGGTGTAGTAATGGGGAAGTATCGAAGACACTTGACATTCGGTACACATTTGGCAGACACCCTTATCCAGAGTGTCTTTAGTGAGGGTTAGGGGCATTGCTCAAAGGCCCAACAGTGGCAGCATGGTGGTACTAGAGATTGAACCCCCAACCTGTGAATCAGTAACCCAGAGCCTCAAGCACTGAGCCACCACTGTCCCCACTACAAATCCCACCACTGTGTAGTTTATACTAATATGGAATACAAGAAAGTCATACCAAGTGTTAGGTGTAATGAGGCTAGAAATATGTAGTGGGGCAGTAGGGTAATAGGGTGTAGGGTGTAGTGGAGTTAGTGCATTACCTCACACTGCGCTCTCAGTCCGCGCTCCTGCAGTCGAGACCAAATGCTCTGAATTCTTCCAGCATGCTCTGGGTGAGAGCTGTTATCTCCACATGTACACTGGTGCTTTAACATCTGAGAGTCATATACCAGACCTAAACACACGCACACACACTTCAATGTACTCAAATACTAAATCATTGATATAATAAAAATTACAATAAAAAAGAAGCGCTGGAAAGTGTTCAGATCTGACCTGCAGCTTTCTGATGGTCGGCATTCTTACCTGTGGTAAAGCGTGATTGACTGAGGTTGGGCTCAGTTGCCGTGGCGATGGGCATTGTTTTGTCAGGAAGTGTGTGTGAAGTGGAGGCTGGTGAGGACTGTGTGCGTGAGAGCGGACGATGCATGCTGCTGAGCATCATAGGTAATGCCATTTGTGCTGTGTGTCTGCGCAGCTGCTGCAGCTGTTTCTGCGTCTCCCAAAGGCGTGACTACACACACACACACACACACACACACACACACACGCACACACACAGAGTTAAAGGAAGATTTGAGAAGGACTCTGCTGCTCCCTTGTGTCTTAAGTGAAAACGAACAGTGAAGCAGTGCAGTAGTGACAGTACGCCCTCTGCTGTTCTCTCAGTTCTACAATCAAACACTTGTGATGTGTACAAGATGATACACTGGTACCGTTGCTCATTTGTTCACTTGCCTGTGTGTGTGTGTGTGTGTGTGTGTGTGTGTGTGTGTGTGTGTATGTGTGTGTTTCTAAACACTTCACAAATGTCTCTCAGAATTCACAGACAGATTTACTGAGAAATTTTTATTTAATGCTAAAGACAGGTGATTATGGGATGGAGTAGTTGGGCGTGGTCATGCTAAAGATAAATCATACAAATAAACCCATGTGACGTTTGTAAGTTATGTGTGTATGTTATGTATGTGTATATGTGTTACCTGATTAAGAATAAGGGTCTGCTGAAGGTTCAGCTGTTCATCCTTAGTCTCCGCCTCCCTCTGTGACTCCGCCCTGCTTTTGCTGGCATTGCTGGATGATGTCCAAACCTCCTCTGAATCCATGTCTTCAGAGGGGATCTGACAGAGACGTGGCTTCTCACTCGACTTCGACATAAGCTGCGGAACACACAGAGATGCACACACACACACACACACACACACACACACATACACACACACACACAGATTAACGCTGACTGGTTGGTGGAACATACTGTATAGAGATAGTGAATGATATTTGTGTGTGTGTGTGTGTGTGTGTGTGTGTATACCTTGCCAAGATATGTTTGTTGTTTCAGTCTCTCCAGCAGTTGTGTGTTGTGCTGTTGTTGCAGCAGGTGTGTGTGTATGGCGCGTGGACTGGGGGGCAGTGGCTCAGATCGTGTGCGACTCAGTGGTTTGTGAGAAGAACTGACATGCAAAGGAACTGGAGCCAAACCTGGAACTACACACACACACACACACACACACACAGACACACACACAAAGTTGTAATGTTCACCATAAGTGAAGTGGCCATCATGCAGTGTAATGCAGTGTGTTACCGTGTATGAGCATTTTAGTGTTTGTGTGTGTGTTTTACAGTGTTTGTTACATAGAATGTTACACCGAGTGTTACAGCACAGGTGTTTCAGGGTGTGATACAGTACGTGTGAGTATTACAGTGTGTACCAGTTACACTTTGTGTGTTACAGTGTATGTAGTACAGTGCATCTCACAGTATGCATATGTTACAATGTGTGTATTACAGTGTGTTTCAGTGTCTGCTATAGTGTTTGAACATGCTTACAGTAGGTAACAGTGTGGGAATGATACAGCAAGTGTGTTACATTATGCATTTATGTGTGTTGATGTGTAAGTGTTACATTGTGTGTGTTATAATGTGTTATAGTGTGTAGGTGTTGCAGTGCATTTTACATTGGGTATTACATTGAGTGTATGTGTCTGGTACAGTGTGTTACAGCATGTGAAAAACTTGTACAGTGTGGTGGTATGAGTGTATGTATGTATGTATGTATGTATGTATGTATGTATGTATATATAGTTTAGTGTGTGTTTGTGTATATGTGTTACGTTATCTGAGTAATATCTGTTCCACTGTGTGTGTTACTCTGTGTGTTACTCTACTGTGTTTCCACATGTAACAATGTCTGAATTACACTGTTTAAGATATAATGTGTTTTACAGTATGTGTGTGTGTGTGTGTGTGTTACAGTGTGTGTGCGTTACAGTGGGTTACAGGCTCACCAGTGAGCAACGGAGTGTGGACGAGTCCAGATGGTTCCAGGATAATTACAGGCTGCACCAGGTTCTGATCCTCAACACCCAGAGGGACCAGCAGTGGAGAATTTGATGATACCAAAGGAACCCGACTCAGTTTCAGAGAACCTACTTCACGTTCCCCCTGCAGCAACATCATCACCGTCACCATCATCATCATCATCATCATTAACATCATCACCATCATCATTATCATCATCACCATGGCATCATCACCATCAACAGTGTGTATAGTCATGGAATTACAATGATTGTGTGACTATATTACTAATAATACACACTGATTACAAACACTAAGACATTGGAGGGTTGGGTTTAGGAAGGAAAAGATGGAGGGATGGACTGATTACCTTGGCATGAGCTGGAAGTCCTAGTGTAATGGTGGGGAGGGTGGAAGGTGTCGGCACAGAGAAATGGGCTACAGATCCATCAGAAAGTAACACCCTCTGAGCCTACACACGCACGCGCACACACACACACACACACACACACACACACACACACACACACACACACAGACACACACACAAACACAATTTAGTTAGTAAAATAACTGCAGCAGCTCATCCGTAACGTACACACACCACCATGAGTAACAAAACTCAGTGTACCTCAGTGTGTGTGTGTGTGTGTGTGTGTGTGTGTGTGTGTTAGGAGTCAGAGAGGTCAGCTTTCTCATGTGTCTCTGGTTAAAACATTTAATTACACATTTGATTTTCCTAACAACATTCACAAAGGGCCAACTGGGTATTAACAAGCACCGTGTGTGTGTGTGTGTGTGTGTGCGTGTGTGTGTGTGTGTTCACCTCATGTGTCAGGCTGGAAGTAGGGGGCAACACTCCATTCTCACTGGGCAATGTGTCGTTAGGAGAGCTACAGCCTGATACGGGAGTACTACTGCTGCTGGGAGACGAGTCTGAGAGACAGAGAGAGAAGGAGAAAGAGAGAAAGAGAGAGAGAGAGAATTTGTGTTTGTGTGTGTGTGTGTGTGTGTGTGTGTGTGTGCGTGTGTGCGCATGTGTGTGTGTGTGTGTGTGTGTGTGTGTGTTTACCAAGTGTATCAGGTCTGTGGGGTTTGACGGTGGGTGGGGCACTCTGCTTCCGTGTCAGTGGACTCTTTCGAGTGTGTAGATGTTTCTTCAACTTCATTTTTAGATTTGGTTCGGAGGCTGTGTAAAAGAAAAACATTAGTGTAAATCTAGGGGGCGTGTCCCTCTCTGTAATTACAACTACCCCAACTGTCATGTCACAACAGTCTGAGAAAAATAACAATCAGTCCCAGTCTCACTTCCATAAAAACACAAAACAGTCAATCAGAGATGAAAAATAAAAACTACTTAATAACCGAGCACAGGGTCCATATAAAGAAATCTCAGCCCGAGGCCTTTAAGACTGAGCGACAGTGAGGCTGAGATTTCTCTGTACTGACCGAGCAAACGAGGTTAACAAGCGGTTTATTGTATAGGATTTTAAAATAACACCTTATTTAAGTGGGGAAAGGATGTATACTCTAGATGAGGAGTTTATTGCAGACTGACAACCCAAGATCCAAACTGAACAAGGAACCATATAGCAAGAAGCCAGCTAACAAAGTAAGCAAAATACTAATACTAATTTTCGCCTGAGGCAAAACAAAAAGAACATAGAATATACTGAAACCAAGGCTGGTGTTGTGACGGCCGCTGAGTGGCGTAACACTCCACACATCAGCGATATATGGAGAGATCCAAGTAAAAAATTTGCATTTTCTGAATGCAATGGCAAATGCTGCCCACACTACTGCAAAAAAAAGTACCCTAGGAGTTTTTTCCTTATTCTTTCCACAGGAGAGTATCCAATGGCTGGGACGCTTGGAGACCTACAGTAGGATGAGGAGAATACAAAGGCAGAGACGCAAGACTTACAGCTGAACAAGGAGGAGACAAAGGCGACAATACCCTAGAAGACGGGAGCGAGGCAAGCAAACAGGACAGCAGGCTGGGCTAAGAGCAGCACCGCATACCTGCCATGCCCAGTCTCCTTCTCACAAATACCTGTTCCCTCATCAATAAGATGGATGACATCAGACTACTGATTACTAACCGCCATATGGATGTTTGTGTTATGGCGATAACAGAAACCTGGCTGCACAAAAACATCCCGGACCTAGCCGTGGAGATAGCAGGTCACACCATATACTCAGCAGACTGGACACTCGACTCTGGTAAGATAAGAGGGAGTGGTGTGTGTATCTCTGGGAATAACAGCTGGTGTACAGGCAATACGGTTATCAAAAGACACTGTTGCCCGGACTTTTTATGGTCAAATGCAGACCCTTTTATCTAATAAGAGAAATCCCAGCAGCCCTTATAATAGCTGTCTACATTCACCCTCGTGTCAGTGCTAAGCTGGCTATGGACAAACAGTACGACACTATCAGCAAACATCCAGAAAGCATTTTTATTGTAGGAGGAGACACCAAGTCACTGCAAATATGGATGGAGCAATCATCATCTGTACTGCGGGACTGTTTTGAGAATACCGGATGGGAGCTTTTTAAAGACGCTGACATCCACTGTGCTATCTTACATCAATATTAGCACAAAAAAGCAGATTATAGTGTGGCCCAACCAGAAGCTGTGGTTTAATAGCCATGTGCTAATGCTGCCAGGAGCCTGGGATGCGGCCCACCTATATGGAGGCTCTCAACAGGAGCATCAGAGATATTAAGCAGTGATTCAAGCAGCACATCGAAGACAACCTCAGAGACAACAACATATAGCAAGGCATCCGAAGCATCATGGACTACAAACAAAACGTGGCACCATGCATCAAATCCTGCATTCCTCCAGGGCAAACAGATCCACTGACGAAGCCATTGCAACAGCACTTCACACAGCTCTCATCCACCTGGAAAATCCAAACTCCTATGTTACAATGCATTCCCTTGACTTCAACTCCGCATTCAATTCCATCAGCCCAAACAAACTAGTCAACAAACTGCAAACACTGGAAATACACTCCTCTATGGATTTTAGATATCCTGACGAACAGACTGCAGCGGGTCAAACTAGGCTGTCACACTTCCTCCACAGTCACCTTCAGCACCGGGGTTCCTCAGGGCTGTATCCTCAGCCCAAATCTCCATTCCCTGTGTGCAGATGACAAGTTTGCAGATGACACAGCCATAGTTGGCCTTATAACAAGGAAAAAACAAAAAAGTGCCTCATGCCCAGCCATGCATTGGCAGACAACTGGTAGTCAGGGTCCCCTACTTCATATTTCTGGGGGTTCACATGTCAGAAGACCTGACCTGGAACCACAACACCATCAGCCTGATTTAAAAGGCTCCTAAGCACTTGTTTTCCTCAGAAAGCTGCCTTCTACTGGATGTGCTGACAAACTTCTGCCGCTGTACCATCGTTCGCATCCCCAACTAAGGCTGCACTGCAGCTGGAAGGAAAAACTTGCAGGGGTTTGTCAAGACAGCTCAGTGGATCGTCAGCTCCTCCCTCCCTTCCCTCATCTACCTGGACAGTGCATGTTCAGATGATGATGATGATTATTATTATTGTTGTTTATATATATATATATATTATTTTTAATTGTTTCTTACTAATGTAAGAATTTTTTTTTACCGCTATAGGAGTGAAACGCCAAATGGAATTTTCTTGTTGTTTTATATGTAGTGACAAAGAAAACTCTCCATCTACGGGAAACGCCGGTAAATTCAATTCAATTCAATTCAGTTTTATTTGTATAGTGCTTTTCACAATTGACATTGTCACAAAGCAGCTTTACATAGTAAAATTAATTAAAGGAGAAATCTAAAAATTTGTAGAATAGATGTAAATCAGAAGCAGCGTTGTGACCCTACCAAAGCCTCACAGATATGAACAAATGAAGAAGTGCAAGTACCAGTTCCTGAAGTAAATAAAACATGACCACTATTTAAAATACCATATAATAACCTCGTTTAATAAGCGGGAGGTAGATTTTTACTAGTTTCCCTTCCCGTGAAAGCTGCTAAAATCATAGTGCACAGTCCATCTAGCTAACAGCTAACTTGTAGAGTAGTACAAAGCGGTCTATACACGATTTATTTCTCAGATGAGATTCAGTCAGATGAGTACCATGTTTGACATATCATGAAACCTTATCTTTCTTCTGTTTTTAAAAACATAAATAAATAAATAAATTGAAAGAGATACAAAAGGGAGACGTACTTGCTCTCCGTAATGGAGGATCTTCTACTCCATCGCCGAGTGTCTGTGGAGGAGATGAGAACAGCGGCTGCACTGGAACATTTGGGTCTGGTGCTAACTCTCTGCACAACACACACACACACACACACACACACATTAATATGGCAACAGAAATTCCTGAATCCTGACCACCATCAAAAAAATATGTTATTATTTATGAGCCGATGTATTCCATCACTGAGTTTGGATGAGTTAAACAATTATGGCATTCTCAATCGTACAAATATTCCTCCTCATGGATATCATATAAGATCAATAATGATCCTGATGTGCTACTGGTTGGGTTCTGATCTTAGAAGCCCCTCGCTGCTGCTGCTGGTGATGATGATTCATACGTACTTAAATATACACTCAGAAACTGAGAAGGTGACTTTTCACTTCTGGTGATATAATCTCTTTTAGTAGAATTACTTAGCACTTTTGGATACATGCTTGGATACGAACGTGGATATACACTCAGATGCACACTCCTGGATACACACTTGGATACACTCTTGGATATACACGTAGATACACACTTGGATACACGTTCGGATACACACTCGGATACACTCTTGAATATACATGTAGATACACACTTGGATACACGTTCGGATACACACTCGGATACACACTTGGATACCCTCTCGGATATGGATAAATGGTACACATAATGGATGAATGGATAGATGGATGGATGGATGTTGTTTACACTCCTACCACCAGGTGGCAGGAGGGTGATGTAAGATGAGCAAATTAGGTAAAGCATATTTGTTATATTTTAAATTAAAAATTCAGTGTTTATTTACATACATTCTCTGAATACTGAAAATGAAAATGTGGACATGTATCAGATACTGTATGTTACTTTTATGTTACCGCTAAACTAAAGAGTATCAGGAACGCTGTAGAATTATGTTCTTAAAATCAAAAACAAAACAAAACAAAACAAAAATAATGTAGAGAAATGTGGGGTAATCCGGAATAATGCAGAGTAGTGTAGACCAATGTAAAGTAATGTGAAGAAATGTGGGGTGATGTGGAGTAATTTAGAGTAACGAGGGGGGGGGGGTGTAAATTAATGTGGAGTAATATGGAGTAATGCAGAGTAATGTGGAATAATGTAGACCAATGTAAAGTAATGTAGAGTAATGTGAGCAGTGTGGGGTAATGCAGAGTAATATGGAGTAATGTTGAGTAATAAGGGGCAATGTAGAGCAATGTGGGGTAATGTAGAGTAATGCGGGTGATGAGGGGTAATGGAGAGTAATGTGGAGTGATGTGGAGTAATGTAAAGTAATGTGGGTGATGAGGAGTAATGTAGAGTGATGTGGAGTGATGAGAAGTAATGTAGAGTGCTGTGAGGTTATGGCGAGTAATGTGGAGTGATGTGGGGTGATGAGGAGTAATGTAGAGTGATGTGGAGTGATGAGGAGTAATGTAGAGTGATGTGGAGTAATGTAGAGTACTGCGAGGTAATGTAATGCGGAGTAATGTGGAGTGACGTGGGGTGATGTGGAGTAATGTAGAGTACTGTGAGGTAATGTAGAGTAATGTGAAGTAATCGAGAGTAATGTTGAGTAATGTGGGGTGATGTAAAGTAATGTGGGTGATGAGGAGTAATGCGGGGTGTTGTATAGTAATGTGGGTGATAAGGAGTAATGTAGAGTACTGTGAAGTAATGGAGAGTAATATGTAGTAATGTAGAGTGATGTGGAGTAATGTAGACTACTGTGAGGTAATGGAGACAATTGTGAGGTAATGAAGAGTAATAGTGAGTAACATAGAGTGATGAGGAGTAATGTAGAGTACTGTGAGGTAATTGAGAGTAATGTGGGGTGATGTGGAGTAATGTAGAGTACTGTGAGGTAACGGAGAGTAATGTGAGGTGGTGGAGAGTAATGTTGAGTAATGTGGGTGATGAGGAGTAATGTGACTACTGTGAGGTAATGTAGAGTACTGTGAGGTAATGGGGAGTAATGTTGAGTAATGTGGATTGTTCTTGGGACATTCTGTAGAAAAACATTGAGAATCTGCAGTAAAAAAATTACCCCAGGGTAAAACCAGCCCTCACGGATGTCTACATTATATCACTGACGTTTAATGACAGATGACTAACATTCAAACGCCTCTGGGATAATCACCCTTTATTAATCTCTCCTGATCATTACGTGATCAGTCAAAAGATGAGAGAAAACAGACACCTGTCATATATGTATGTGGCCGTTTGTTTTTTTTTTTCTCATGAATAAGCACTAGGGATCAATTTAAACACACCCAGATAAAACAGCTGTGAGGGGTGTGTGTCTGTGTGTGTGTGTGTGTGTGTGTGTGTGTGTGTGTGTGTGTATACCTGTAGGCCACAGGTGTGTTGGTAAGCGGGTTTGAGCTCGTCCTCTCCAGCGCAGCTTGTTTTTGCTTATTCTTAATCACCTCAGCCAACTTCTTCTTCACGACTGAACTGGCCACAGCACCTGTCAATCAAACAGCCAGCCAATCACATCAATAAGGGTTGCCCACAGAGACATGGCCTACTGCCCAAATCAGAGACACTCCTTCCGGTCTATTCGGAGCTAATATATTCAGTGATATACCCACTGGTTTGATCAGAGACATGCCCACTGGTTAATCACTGGTTAATTCTCTGACATACCAACTGGGATATTCAGTGAATCGACCACTGGCCTATTCATGGTCACGCCCATTGATTTTTTCAAAGACATGCCCACTAATCTATTCAGACACACCCACTGACATATTCAGTGCTACTTGAACTGGTTTATTAAGAGACGCCCACTGGCGGATCCAGAGTCACACCCACTGGTTTATTCAGAGACACGCCCATTGGTTTAATCAGAGACCTCGCCCCTGCTTGACTCTGAGAATGACTGAATTCAGTCATGAAATAGAAATGAGATGCCCACATATGAATTTAATCAATAATCACATTTTTACTGTTCAGTAATTGTGTGTTATCACACTCTCACCAATCATATTTATTATTTATTTATTTTATTATTTATTTATTCACAGAACGTTTGTCCTGTTATTAATCCACCCAAGCAACTTTTCTGAGGTTTCATTTAACCACAAATACAAAACTAAATCAAGTTCATCAATAAATAATTTCAAATACATGCATTAATTTAATGCAGTAAAGTTTTGTTTGGTGTGTCTGTGCATGTGTGTGTGTGTGTACATGTGTGTGTGTGAGAGAGAGAGAGAGAGAGAGAGAGAGAGAGAGATGAAGACTCACTCTGCTGACTCTTATCTTTGTGCAGTATCATCTGTAGCTGCTGTTTTGTCTGTTCCTGATCTCGCAGATGTTGCTGCATGTTTAGCTGAAACCCAAAAGAATAATCACCATCCTCTTCTTCATCTTCATTACCATCATCATCATCACCCTCATCAACAATATCATCATCACCACCATCATCGTCATCATAACCATTAGCATCATCATCGTCATCAGTATTATCATCAGTATCATCATGTGTGTGTGATTACCCGGATGTGGTGGTTGTATTGAACACAGTGTTGAGGATTAAATGGACTGAGCAGCAGCGGCGACAGCAGTGTGTCTGAACCCGGGCGCATCACACGCTCACCAACACGCAAATCCATCAGCTCAACACACACACTCCTGCAGAGAAAGAGAGAGAGAGAGAGAGAGAGAGAGAGAGAGAGAGAGAAACTGAAACTCTGCTAACAGCTGATGAAATGTGTTTCTGTGAAATCTCTGATAACAGAACAGTGTGGCACAGGAACAACACAACAATGGAATACTGTAACAATATAACAAAGTCGCAGTGTAACAATGGAATACTGTAACAATATAACAAAGTCGCAGTGTAACAATGGAATACTGTAAGAATATAACAAAGTCACAGTGTAACAATAGAAAACTGTAAGAATATAACAAAGTCACAGTGTAACAATGGAATACTATAACAATATAACAAAGTCGCAGTGTAACAATGG
>JAQMYF010000003.1:28726970-28737044 GCA_030014195.1 Neosilurus mollespiculum
CTCTCCATGGCAACGCTGCTGTAACTTTCACTCATTGAGAAATGTTTCTCTGCTTGCATCAAACCCAGCCGATGTCCCGGCCCCAAGAGCCATATACCCCACCGTGATTGGTAGGTTCATTCTGCTCCGCCCACAACACTGTAAAGTGCCATACATATCAAACTTGCGGGCCGCAGTAATATTAAAATTTCATATTAAGGCGGGGGCCACAAACTATCGTCCTGAGGGCTGCAATTGGCCTGCAGGCCGCGAGATTGAGACACCTGGTTTAGTAGGTAGATCATGGCGTCCTTGACTACGAGACGAGGCTGGTAAGCCTGTTGGTATTGGTTATCCTTACAATATAATTTGTGTGTAATATATACTTTTAAGCAATACAGAGCTTATTTTAACATAAATAACCATAAAAAGCACTACACTGGGCAATTTTATCCCATGGATTACTAGCGGGGGCTGAACCAATGCAAGACAACCATTTTTTCCGGAAGTGACATCAACTCTTTAGGCCGGGTTCTCCAGCACTATAAACAAGCAGCAAGGGCCATTTTAGGTGATGAAACTCCCCATATACTAAAGGCCGGTCATAAGTCAACAGTCAGTCATGTTCATCTGCTTGATCTGGGGTACGGTCACAGGGGCAGCAGCCTAAGCAGTGAGGTACAGACTTCCCTCTCCCCAGGCACTTCCTCCAGCTCTTCCGGGAAGACACAGAGGCGTTCCCAGACCAGCCGGGAGAATAGTCCCTTCAGCGTGTTCTGGGTATCTTCCCGGTTGGATATGCCCGAAACACCACACCAGGGAGGTGTTCGGGAGGTATTCTAATTAGATGCCCGGCCACCTTAAATGGCTCCTCTCAACGCGGAGGAGCAGCGGTTCTACTCCAAGCTCCTCCCAGATGACAGAACTTCTCACCCTATCTCTGAAGGAGGCTCATTTCAGCCACTTGTATCCGCGATCTTGTTTTTCAGTCACTACCCAAAGCTTGTTATCATAGGTGAGGGTAGGAACGTAGACCAACTGGTAAATTGAAAGCTTTGCCTTCTGGCTCAGCTCCCTCTTCACCAAGACAGACCGTTACAAGCTACGCTTTACAGCAGAGGCTGGACCAATCCGTCTGTCGATCTCCCGCTCCATCCTTTTCTGGCTAAGAACCATGGCCTCAGACTTGGAGTCCACCTCTACATTTCACTCTCAATGCCAACTCGTTTAATGTGGCCCACGAGAGCTTTCAAAGAATATGATTATTAAGCATTCTCTGCATCAACCATTACCATAAAACATAAATCATGTTGAATGATGTGCAGTTATAATTTAGCCCTTGAAAACCTAGAAGTTTAGGGATGTGACCCCTGGATATGATAATACTTCAAGTTATTTATCCTACTGTTGCATGTACATCATGTGTGTGGGTCTATTCGTTCACTTAGTCTCAGGATCATGTTTGTACATGTGTTAAGCTTCACAAGTTCAAAGTCAACATTTCTAGGAAGTGGAGCATGCACAGACACACATTCCTCTGACTCACTCTCTCATACAATGCTCTGAAGTTAATATTTGCTTGGCATGTACAAATGAATGCACTGTGACCTTAAAATGGGATCAGTCCATTTATAAACTCAAGACAATTCACACAAGAGACATAGACATCACGGACCCAAAATTATTACTTTTATAATATAATGTGACAGTGTTCTTCCGTACACACCCACCTGCTAACACAGCTAACACACACAGTAGAAGGCATGGGTATTGTTTTGGATGTAGGGTGTTTCAGCTACATTATAGTGTTTAAGGTGGCCTGACATTCACACCCCTTAAAAGCAACACTCTGATTGGTCAAGCCCACCCCTTAAACCCCTCCCACAATTTATGGACAAACTTCTGCCTCATTGTTCTCCAGGCATGCTATGGAAGATATATCTATGTACACTATTGGAACTAGGTCAAGCAGAACTTTTAAGAACATTTTGTACCAAATATTCATGCATGACCAAAACCAAACAAACAAACAAAAAAATCCTCCACAAAAAGAAAACTGACTGTTAAATAATTTTAAAAAACAACTTGTGTTATAAACAGTGTTATAGCACATATTATAAACCCGTTTAACTAGTATTAATCTAATGTAGCTTACTATATATTAGCAAATGTGCATTCTGATTGGCTAATATACTAATAGGATGTCAGTCCATATGCTGTGACCTCAAACGTCACAGCCGACAAAAAAATCAGATGTGGCTGTGACTCATTCTAAGCTAAGCTTGCCTCGGTAATGCAGCCATTTACCAATAATTGAAGACTGATTCCATGAAAAGGAACAATATTTTGAATGAAAGTATATGATCCATCCATTTTCCCTACGCTTATCTGAGGTCTAGTCACAGAGGCAACAGGTCTAGGAGGGAAACCCATGCATCCCTCTCACCATTGACACTCTCCAGCCCCTCCTGATAGATCCCCAGGTGATGAGAAAATGATAATTGTAAGTCGCTCTGGTAAAGAGTGTCTGACAAATGTCAAACATGTAAAGTACATTTATTCATTCATTCATTTCCTAAGCTACTTAATTCTAATTAGGGTCACGGGGAGGCTGGCACCCATCTATGCTGACTCACATTCACACCTAGGGGCAAATTGGAACAGCAAAATAGCCGACTGGGCATGGGTTTTTTTTTGGACTGTGGGAGGAAACCGGAATACCTGGAGGAAACCCACATGAACACGGGGAGAAAACGCTGAGCCTGTGAATCGAACCTAGGTCTTCTAGCTGTGATTGGACGTGGTAAAGTATTTGATAGTAAAAAAAATTTTATTAGAACTTAAGTTTTTTCCACCAAACATGATTTACTGGACTACTGAAAGGAACAGGCCTTCAGCTAACAAGCTAGCTCCATGCTAACGAGCTAGCTTCATGCTAACTAGCTAACTCTGTGCTAACTGGCTCTCCTGTGAAGTATTTTATAGTAAGAATGTGGATAGAATTAAACAATTATTCTGCTCCATCTAGTATATGAGTAATAGCCTGCTAGACAAAGACCATGAAGGCCACACTGCTTTCTGAACATTCCGATGAATGCAGCGGGGCGGTGCAGTTTTCAAGCTCACACTACATCCTTCCTACGTCCATGCCAGGTGTCCTTACTGCATTCTTACTACAACCATCATATCACACCATGTGTTTATAACATACTTACCAAGTTCTTACTGCGTTCATCTAGTCCTTATAAACACTGTGACACTTTCTTTGCTTCTTCATTCGTTCAGCTTTCTTATGTCTGCATCCACATTCAACAAGTGTGAGCCTGTATAATGCTAATGAAGTCCCTACTAGGTTTTCTTTACATTGATACTACATCAGTGCCATCATTACTACATCCTTTAAGTTCTTACTTGTGTCATAACCATATACACATTTTGTTAGGGTCGCAGGGCTGGACCCTATACAAGCCAACTCTGGGTGCACCCTGAACAGCTCACCAGACCAGACCATCGCACCATTCACACTCATACTCACATCTAGGGGCGATTGACAATATTCAGTTAGACTAATTTGCATGTTTTTGGATGTGTGGTTGTCCGGAGGAAACCCCAAGCAACACAAGCATGGGAAGAACATGCAAACCCTACAAAAATGCCCTCTCCAGGCACAGTGCTCAAACCCAGGACCTTCTTGCTGTGGCGTGCTATCCACTACGCCACTGTGCCAGCCTCATGTACACACCAGGATTTTTGGTTCACATCCAAAGTTCGACCATGTCCTCCATGTCCGCAGAGACCATTCCACATCCTTATTGGTGTCTACTACATTCTTGGTACATTGAACAAGTTTTTACTGCATCCATCCAGTTTTTTCAAGGACATAGTGGGAACATGGCAGGGGTGTTAAACATTTGGGCATTTGCTGCAATATGAAATATAATGCTTGTGCAAGCTCAGGATCAAACTGTCAATTTTCGATGGCCATTTATGATCGATAGACTTCTGTTCACCTGTAGAATGGTGCATAGTCTATGGTTATGGCGTGATCCTAATCCTGATTAGGGTCGTGGGGAGGCTGGCGCCCATCTTAGCCGACTCTGGGCGAGGACAGAGTACACCCTGGACTGCTCGGCAGGCCACCGCAGGGCAGAAACATGCTGACGGCAATCCAATGGCCTACTCTTTATGAACGACAGCAAAGGTTATTTTACATGCCTCTCACCAAAGACAGTGAGAGACAAGGCCGACTTTTGATTAACCAGTTAGCTGCACTGGGGGGACAGCATTGGCAATTCAGTGATAGTCAGCCAGCACCCTACCAACGGGCCACCACTGCCCCCTCTGTGCCATTTATACTAATAAAACTGAATCTGGTTTCTGATAATGTTGATGACAATAACAGTAATGTTGAACTGGTTATGTTAAAAAGGTGGGGAATGGTGATGTGGTGCTTTATTGTGCTAGAAGAAAAAAAAATACTTACAAAATGTAATTTTAAATTACTGCTATGCTATATGTAGCTAATTGGATATTCATCGTATTAATTCATTTGACGAACCACTTTATAATACTAAGGTCATGGGAGGCTGGAGCCTATCTCAGACAAATTTGGATGAAGGCAGGGTACACCCTGAACAGCTCACCAGTCCATCGCAGGGCAACACACATACATTCACAGACTCACTCACACCTAGGGGCAATCTGAAACAGCCAATTAGCCTAATCTGCATGTTTTTGGACTGTAGCAGTTGTATTGTGGTGGTAGCATTGAGTCTCTGTTTCAGTCTTTGTTTTTGATCCTGTGTCCATCTATTCAACACACTATCAAGTTCTTTATTATCATTATAAGGATATTATACAGAATTTTAACCCCTGGCTACATCTTATAAAAGTTCAGTAAATTAAATAATAACCAGAATATCCTAATGGATCACTGCGAAGAAAGTCTGTGAAGACACCCCCTCTGGTGGCTGACAAGACCAAATCTATTATATATTATTAAAAACATTTATAAGTGAAAACTGCAATGATATTCAACTGATATGGTAATAATAATAATAATATGATGTATTATTGTAATATTATTACCTAATGTTATTACATAAAGATAAAGTCAAGAAAAGGAAGAGCGTCAGGAAAGAAATATGGAGAAGAGGAAGACTTAAGAGGGTGGCATGGATGCATAAAGTAATACTACCATATCAACTGAATTTAATTGCAGTTTTCAACTATTATTCTGTACAGAAAAATTAATTCTGTATTATCTCAGAGATGCACTGCCTTCAGCTTCAGTGTCTTCTGTTCAACTTCATGTCAACTTAGTAACATCTTGAAATCCAAGCAATACAATCGAGTTCAAGATTAGGCTGTATAAAAGCAATGTTAAGTCAGTGCTTCTTTATGGATCTGAGTGTTGGAGAATGATACAGAGCGACATGAACATAATCCATCAGTGGGATCAGTAACATCTACTGACCACAAAAGATTTCCAATGAGGACCTGTACAGGAAAACAGGTTGTAAAACTTGTCCATAGAGATCAAAATGAGAAGGATTAAACATGGCTTGGCCAGGTAGTACAGATGTTCAATGAAAGGCTTCCAAAAACTGCCCCGAGATGGAAACCATCAGGCAGCAGAAGCAGGTCCAAAAACAACCTGGTGTAGGACAGTTGAAGCAGAGCTTAAAGAGATGGATCTCTCATGGGGACAAGCATCTGCTCTTGCCCAAAGCTATGTAAGGTGGAGACATCTAGTTGAAGCCATATGCCTGGCTCCGGGTCCAAGTGGATAAGAAAAAAGAATGGTGGTGTAGTGGTTAGCATGTCCACCTCACAGCAAAACATTCCTATCTCAACTGTCTCTGGGCGAAGGCGGGGTACATACTGAATGGCTTGCCGGCCCATTGCTGGGTTGACACACACAACCATTCAGACTCATATTCACACCTAGGGGCAATTTGGAAGAGCCAATTAACCTAATATGCATGGATTGTCAGAGGAAACTGGAGTGCACGGAGGAAACCCACACAAGCATGGGGAAAATATGCAAACTTCGAACAGAAACACTCAGGACTCGAGTATAAGAGATCATATGGTAATAGCATGGTAATAATATGTTAATATTGGTAATTATGGTAATATATGGTAATTTTATCCACTCCACTGTGCTTTGATTTTGTAGTACCAATACTGATACCTCTTTTTTTGTAAACTATATTTTATTTCACATATTTTGGACCCATTCACAATTACAAGCATGTAATAACATACAGGATAAAGTGAGATATTAAAACTGCCTTTATTATTGGGGATTATCAATAGAATTAGTTACCAAGGATGTCTATTAATAACATGTCCATAGAATTAATATTTAACACAATTTATTAAAAGTGTAAAATTGCCAAAATCCCGAACTTCAGTTTATGTTTGCAGGTCCAGAAGCCGAGTTAAGCATCATCTCCACCACACAACAGTAGCAGGGTTTTGCAGTAATCTCCAGAGGTTTCACCCTGTAATAAAGGCAGAGTGAAGGATATTGATATTTAGTGTAATGCAATTAATTAATCAATATCAAATAAGACTGAGTGTATGCACCTGAATCATTTTATACAGAGAAGTGGAATACGTCTTCTTGAACTCCGCACGTATATCTAGCAAGTCGATTTCACTGCGGGACACCATGATCTGTATCAGCATCTCATCGTCGGTCCCGACACCCTGTGGAAATGGCTGATTTGCATCAGCAACATGCTTTAAACCCCTCTCTTGATTGTAGAGAAGGTATACAGTATACATGTTGAAATATCAACAATACATACAATTTCTTTCCTTAGGTGACTGTTTAAACAAAAAAAAAGTTCTAAACATTTTAATTAAAAAAAGTGTGAAAGATTAAGGATTAATGAAGAAGGTTAGACAGTTTACACAATGACTTTTGGTGAAAGTTTACTGTTGCGTTTACCACACAGGTTGACCCCTCTTCCTTCACACAACCCTCACCATATCAGACCAAAGAGAAAACCAAAAGTAGTAATATCACTTCAGTTCAGGTTGAGTTACCAGACAAATAAGAGAGAGAGAGATAGAGTGAGAGAGAGAGAGAGAGAGAGAGAGAGAGAGAAAGAGAGAGAGAGAGAGAGCACATCCAAATATTAATTAGAAAAACATGGAATTAGACAGTGGATGAGGGTTAACATAGTATGGATACTCCATGTAGGGCTGTATTCAGAGTGAATATAAAAATAGTTTTAAAATCACATATGTATGTTCTAGATCAGTTTTGAGTAATAAAAAAAGCAAGTGAGACAACTGCCTTTAAGCACAAGCTATTATCTTTAAAAAAAAAAAATAGACAGAAATACAGACTGAAGAAGGCAAAATGATCTTTTCATAAAAATGCAGTAGATTTTAACATTATGGCAAGGCAATAAAAATCAAACAGACTAATACCACGATATATGAATTAAAAGACATTAAGCACATATAGTATATAGATGAGTATGATATATATAGATGAGAGTATATAGATGGATTTCAATAGGTATGTGAAATGGTCACGTGACCAAGCATCACCTCAGTAACAAAGGCCACACAATAAGTTTAGGGTTAGGGTTAGGGGTCAAGGTTAGGCTTAGGGTTAGGGTTGACAGATGTTAGGACATCCAAGAACGGCGACAGATGCTTGGACATCTAAGAATCTAGTACACAGGTGTCAAACTCAAGGCCCATGAGCCAAATCCAGCCCGCCAACTCACTTTTTAGGTGGCCCTCAAGAGCTTTCAAAGAATATGAATATTGTACCTTCTTTGCATCGACCATTACCATGAAACCTAATTCATCATCCTTCCACTAGGTGGCAACAGCCAATTTCAAGTAAACAGCTAATCGTTCATGACTCAGGAAAGATGCTAGCTTGTCGCTGTTAAGTGTTGTCAGATAATGGCAGTAAATAAAGGAAAAGAGGACAAATGCTTAAATTAATCGTGCCATGCAGATTTGATGGTTGCCCTTTTAGAATAGGTGTTTAGTGATTATTTGGCCCTTGATCACTTTTAAATTTAGTGATGTGGCCCTCAGTGAAAATGAGTTTGACACACCTGTTCTAGTATACCTTGGCATGAATACTTTTGTCATAATTGATTTGGTGAAGGCAAGAATCACCCTGAACAGTCCATCCCAGGGCCAACACACACAACCATTCAGACTCACAATCACACTCACACCTAGGGGCAATTTGGAACTGCCAATTAGCCTAAAGTACATGTCTTTGGACTGTATAAAGAAACCTGATTATCCAGAAGGAAACCCACGCAACCATGGGGAGACCATGCAAAACTCAAGTACAGAAACGCCTGAGCCAAACCCAGGACTTGAGCCCATATATATATATATATATATATATATATGTACTGCCTGGCCGAAAAAAATTGCATGCTCTAATATTTGCTTGGGCAGCCGCCTGCCCTGATCTCAGCACATAATCGTCATGGCATTGTTTCAACAAATTTAAGCAACATAACATTTATTTCCATCCAGTGTTGGGTTCATTTCTCACTGACATCTTGAATTGAACACATATGTGAAAATGATTCCTCATGCTCCCTGAACCACTTTTTCATTATTTGAGTCCCCATTTTACATCCGTGCCTTTAGGGAAGAAAAAGTCCATTGATGTGATAACCTGCTTATTCAGCACATTCAGCTCATACGCTGACTTCATTTTATTGCCACATTAATTAACTGGAGCAACAATGTCAGGGAGGTTACATGATGTGATCATGGATAAATGCACTCTATGAAAATATTCGGGCAGGAAAGATTCGGGTTTGGTATTTTTCTTAAAATAATTGATAAATAATGAAGAATGTTATCTGAGACTCAATTGCGGTATTTGGCATGAAGCCAGATCTTTACCTTCATTGCTTTATACAGACACTCAGCCAAATATGCAGGAATACTGCTGGAACACTTTACTGCGAAAGAGAACAAATGCAATAGAGAGAGAGAGAGAGAGAGAGAGAGAGAGAGAGAGAGAGAGAGAGAGAGTGTAAATGTATACAATATAAGAAATAAGAGAGAATGAGGTGTAGGGGAAAGCAACGACAGGAATCAAAGGTCTACAGTTGGTGTGGTGGTGGCTGGGGGTCTTACCTATAGCCAGCAGCAGTTTTTGCAGGCTCTCAGATGTTTCTCGACTAATGCTGTCTTCTAACTTAAATCCAGATATTTGCTTATACTCAGCAAACACTGCAAAAAAAAAATAAAATAAAATAATAACAATTCATTACTTCATTCATTAATACAAATAAATAATAATAATAATAATAATAATAATCAAAAACAGAATCCATTGATTAATGAGAAAGATAAAGGAAGATCTATTGAGATGTATCCTCATCCTTTACTGTTCTGACACAGGAAATTATTAAGGCCAACTATGAAGTTCATGAGGACTGAGATCCTAAAAAGTGTATTTTTTATGAAGGGTGTTTTATGAAGGGTGTAAATAAACCTGTGTACTCTATGGTGTGTCTGAGTGCAAAGGAGAGTAATATACCTCTTCTAAGATGTTCATAACTGCGGTTCCCCAAAATCTTGACAAACTCTTCTTCATCTGTACCAAACTTCTTTTCTCCTGCTTCAAAGAGGGCCTGCGCACGCACACACACACACACACACACACACACACACACACACACACACACACACACCCACACACATGCACACACTTAAGCTTCATAGATATTTGTGTCTAATATGGGACCACTGCTTTAACTCATTTCAATTCTTTAAAAAATGCTGCTCTTTAAAATAAAGTATGATGTTAAGAGTTAATGAGTTAATATTTCTGTCACCTCAACTATTTTATTTTAGCACTATTGTACCATTATTCATTTTTAAAAAGAGACAGACCTCAGTAGGGAACCATAACAATGTAAACTGCTGAAATACTGCAACTGATATAAAAAAAAGTTCATTCATTCATTCATTTTCTGAACCGCTTATTCCTAATTGGATGAGCTGGCGCCCATCTCAGCCGACTCTGGGCGAGGGCAGGGTACACCCTGGACAGCTCGCCAGGCCATCGCAGGGCCA
>JAQMYF010000003.1:28839877-28855715 GCA_030014195.1 Neosilurus mollespiculum
GTCGGCTGAGATGGGCGCCAGCCTCCCTGCGACCCTAATTAGGAATAAGCGGTTCAGAAAATGAATGAATGAATGAACTTTATTGTTGAACATCATAAAGGAAAAGTGATCTCGATCAACACATTAGTTATTAGTTATTAGTAATTAAAGCAACAACATGTGATGTGCAGCACCCTCCGGTGGAAAGTGACAAAATTTCCACTCTCCCTCGTAACAAACCCCTGCAGAGACAGAAGGAGAATTCTGGGTTTCCTTAAAAGGAGGGAGGAGGTGTGACCAAGCATGAGCTCTTCTAACAGGGAAACTCTATGTTCTAGAGCTTAATGGAACGACTGAAAGCAAAAAAAATAAATTTATTTAAGTAAACACACACACACACACACACACACACACACACACACAGGGGATTCATATTCAGTGTTTAATATCTCACATGTGGTTTAGTACATTTCCTGGTTGTGTTTATTTCTGTTTCATTTATTTTCCCAAACTTTCACTAAAATAGATTTTGTGCACATTTTCCTGAAAGAGAAAGCAGATGCTGTGTGTGTGTGTGTGTGTGTGTGTGTGTGTGTGTGCTGGTCCAAATGACAATTTGTGTTCAATAATGACATGTTTTGGTTCAGTAATGACACATTAAGTATTGTGCTGCCACCTAGTGGGGTGAATAAACTATTACACTCGTATATTGATAAACTACAGGCCTATGCAGATTGCATTTGTTTATCAACAGGACTGCAGTGATACATTTTTTCTGCATCAACTTTCTGATAAAAAATCTCACATCCAGGAAGCAATAGAATGAACACAGGAGCACTGAGGTTCTTTTGGGTTTTATTTTTAATTAAATTGGATGTCACATGATCATGCTTTGTTCACAGCGCAGTGTCCAACTGGCCCTTGTAGGTTGAAGTGACCCAAAGTTCCAGCAGCAATTTAAAATTCAATGAAACAATTACAACATTTATGAGAATTGTCCATTGTTTATTTGCTTAGGAAGTGTTTTACTGTGAGAGAGGAGTTGATTGAACATAGAACCCTGAGGGAGTGAAAACTTGCTTGAACTATAAATGGACTCTGTCATTGTTGCTAATCAGATCAGAGTCAGTGGAGAGTTTAAATCTGCCAACAGGAGGAAATTTAAGACCCTCGACTCCCTTCTGCTGCTTCTTCACACACACACACACACACACACACACACTGGGTTATTCTAGGTTCTCAAAAGGATCTCTCTCTCTCTCTCTCTCTCTCACACACACACACACACAGTGCGGAGTGTGAGAGACAGGTGGAAAGGTAAGAAGCAGTTGTGTTTGCATGAACTGAACTATAATATAATAACAGATAAAGAATTTTAATAAATAGAAACTTTAGTGATCTTTATAATTCAATTATATATTTGTTCAGTTCTACCCGAGTGTAACGTTCTGATTATAAACTTTAACTTACTCTAACTTCACTCATTTAAAAGGCTTTTTTCTATTTTCTTTATTAAAATTGATAAATGAAAGACTTTTTAAATGCAAAAGTTTATAAATGTATTATTACTAACATTTCAACAACTGAATGCGTGACTTAACCACGTGGCCAAGTAACTGATCATCAAAGGCATCTCATCCATAAAGTTGATTTTTGGTGCCACCTGCTGGAGAGGATGAAGTGTTACAGTGCTGACACTGAAAATTTAGCCGAAAAGAATTGTATAATTCGCAGCTGGGTGAACAGAGGAGCTAATATTAATAGTGGTATAAGTGTGGGACTTTCAAATATGGTCAGTGTTAATATATTAGCATTATACATAGCATATACAGAAATGCAAATGGCAAAACAACAAACCTTCTATAAGCCAACATCCAATAATAATCCAATGAATTTTTTGAGTGTAAACAATGTTTGTCTTTTTTTAAAGCTGATGTGAAAAACAAACAAACAGTGAAACCACAAACAGTGTATTTCTTTAATCGGTGTGTTCTGTACAGAGATAAATACTTAAAGTATAAAACCTGCACTTTATTTTTTCCCCCTAATCCTCCAGGTTTCCTCTTATTTATTTGTTTGTTTATTAACTGTGCTAGGTCTGGCATGTTTTATATTTTGTATTTGTATGTGTATACATTTGTTTATATTTTTATAAAAGAAAAAAGTATTTACTTTTTCCTTTTTAAGGGTTTAAACGAGTGAATTATTCAATTCAGTGAAACAATAATTTTTTGTATGAAATTACAATGTTAATATGAGATGTTTTATTATTTATTTCTCATTATTCCCGGAACAAAATACAGACTTATTAAAATATATTTTTTTTACTTTAATATTTTGATTTTTTAATGTGTGAAAATAAAAGGAGAAACTGGATATTGAAATGTAATTAAAAAGAAATCAAAAATATAAATAAAAAATTATAAGCGGTGATTTTCTCTGGATTAGAGAACACGAAGACTTCCGGTAGTGAAAGCGGTGTAGCGGAAGTGACGTATGTGCAGACGGGATTTGATTAGCGGGGTAAACAGAGCGGGTGGAGGCTCAGAGGGTTTGATTATTTTTATTTTATTTATTCTCATATTTTAGCAGTTTCAGTAAACCGGAAAGACTTTTATTAATGTATGAGTAATGTAATGATGGATGTGCGCACGCGCGGTGTTGTGTGCTGTGCACGCGCAGTAATGATGCATTATTATAGTAATGCAGTGAATTTACATGAAGGATGAATGAAGACTCTGATCTGAGGAGTGAAGAACATCTGAGGGACCATTTTTATCATTTTTAATTTTAATATAAGAGAAGTTTTCTTTAAAAAAAAAAAAAAACAACAAAAAACGCAAATTGACATTTTAGTTTTGCCCTTTAAGTGCAATTACATCATGAATTTATCTCCAGTTTCACAAAAATATTCATTAATAAATGTGAAATTATATCTGCATGTGTTTTCTATGTTTCACATGAAATTGTTGTTGTAGTTGTGAGACTTTATCCAGTGATTGTTTTGGAGTTGTTGATGTATTTTGACGTCTGTGTGGATGAACAGCTGGAGAAGGTCCGTCATGCCCACTGAAGATGTCCGTCAGAGGAAAGCAGGCCGTAAGAAGTTGAAGAAAGGGAAAGGGAAAGCACAGAGCTGCAACGAGAAGACGAGCGATACAGATGGACACGACGCGGTTCTCCCGTCTCCTCCGGTGTCCTCGGCCCGGAGACCCACTGAGGACAAGAGGAAAACGGCACAGGCTAAAGTGGACGAGGAGACGTCGGCATCCATCTGCGCTCAGGTGATGTTTCCCTACCTGCTGGCTGGAATGGGGATGGTGATGGCTGGAATGGTGCTGGACAGCGTGCAGGTACAATAATGACTCTCTTTCTCTTTTTCCATCAACCTTTCTCTTTGTTTTTGTGCCTCTCTCGCTCTGTCCATCCACATATCTCTCTCCCTCTCTTTCCCTCGTTCTCTGTTTTTCCTCCCTCTCTTTCTCTCTTTCCCTCTCTCTATTTTCCTCTCTCTCATTCTATCCCCATGTCTCTCTCCTTCTCTCTTTCTTTCCCTTCCTCTATCTCTGTTTCTTTCCCTCTCTCTCTCTCTCTCTTTCTCCTTCTCTCTCTCTTTCCCTTCCTCTATCTGTTTCTCTCTCTTTCTTTCCCTTCCTCTATCTCTGTTTCTCTCCCTTTCTTTTCCTCCCTCACTCTCTCTCTGTTTCTTTCTCTCTCTCTACCTCTACCTCTCTCTCTGTTTCTTTCTCTTTCTCTCTCTCTCTCTCTCTCTGTTTCTATTTCCTTCTCTACCTCTCTCTCTCTGCTTCGTTAATCATTAAGTAGAGATAAGTGCCAGCGTGTAGGCAGAGAGAGGAGAGATAAATCCGAGCAGTGTAAAGGACACGGATTAAAAATATTAACGGGAAAATAAACGAGTGGAGATGCTGTTTTGAAGCTGTAGATGTAGATGTGGATGATCAGGTGTGCTGATGTCACATGATAGAAAGCGGAGCAAAAGAAAAGATCTCACCATGTGGTTTTGTCAGATCAGAGACCTGGAACATAGCAGACCTTTTGTGTGTGTGTGTGTGTGAGTGGAACTTGTGAGTCACGATGCTGGTGACGATGCCAAAACGTCACACACACACACACGCACCTCCATAACGGATGGACGTGGCACCTCGGTGTTAAAGCAGAGGGATGGAGGAAAAGAAGTGAAAAGGTTTGTGAGGGTTCCATTATTTTTTGATAGACCGGAGAATAATCATTAACAGAGGAGAAGTTGGAGAACCTTTGACTTTTACCATCATGTGACTCTGGAGACCTGAGAGCAATTATCCTGGATATGTTCTGGATGCTGTGAACTCTCATTAGTGATCTCAGTGAAAGGATGCTCCTCAGTGTTCCTTAGAATTCTTCAGTGTCCTTCGGTGTTCCTCAGCATTCCTCTTGTGTCCCTTAGAATTCCGCAGTGTTCTTCAGTGTTCCTTAGCGTTCCTCGGAATTCCTCAGCGTTCTTCAGAATGTCAAAAACTAGAGCTAACTTTCATTCTGTGGGACTACCTGCCTAACTCGGTAAATGTTAAAGCGCTTCTGAAGGTCTGTGAGATCTTGTCTCCATCTCCGGTTCCTCCGCATTTTACAGAGTTCCTGAGGTTCTGTGAGATCCTGACCCTGGTTCCTCAGTGTGTCCCCGGCAGGGTGGTGATGGCGTGGCCGTGATGGTGGTAACTCAGTTAGAACTCGAGCTGTGCTACCAGGGCAAGAAGCTGCGAGGTTTCACCTGTAAACTGACGCGATCTGCACACGGCTTCCTGCCAGAGAGCTCGAACCTGATCGCCGCTCAGGTGTTGCTGCCGTACCTGGTGTCCGGACTTGGAATGGTGGCAGCTGGAATGCTCATGGACGTTGTCCAAGTACGATCAGTGTTTGTGTCGCTTATTCAAGTTTAATGTTTTGTGTTTTCGCTTCTCTCGCACAGTGTGGCCGTGAAAAGTAAACAAGTGAAGTTATCACGTAATACGTCCAATCAGTAATCGCGTGCGGTTAGCTTCTTTAGCTATGTCCTAGAGCTCGGATGGTAACACACACTCGGGGTTAAAAATATCCTCTCCGGGGCGCGTGCTGAACCTCTTAACTGATTATTTTAACATCAGATATTTTTAGACACTGAACCTCATTTCAGTTATTCACACACCCTCAGCCACCGACACACACTCAGCCACCGACAGAGACACACACTCATTCACGAACACACTGAGTGGCCAACACACACTCAGTGATCTGCCCAGATTTATGCACTGGCGCACACTTATTTACTCACACAGATTCAGTGTCTAACACTCGGTCACCAACACACTCAGTGACCTATATAGTCTCTGCAACTGACACACATTCAGTGACTCATACACTGTGACCAATTCTCTTAGTCCCCGACACACATAGTCCACCACATGACGTCACCAACACAGACTCCAACACATTTTATTTACACACACTATACAATACAACTGACATGATGGTTTGTGGGTGTATGTGTGTGTATGTGTGTTTCAGCACTGGGAGGTATTTAAAGTGATCACTGAGGTGTTTATTCTGGTTCCTGCTCTCGTCGGACTTAAGGGGAATCTGGAGATGACGCTGGCATCTCGTCTCTCTACTGCTGTGAGTTTAGTCTGAGTCTAATCACGTCTCCATTCTGAGTCTAATCACATCTTCACTTTGATATTAAAGTGTTTCTCTTCTGCAGGCGAACACAGGGCAGATGGATGATCCTAAACAGCAGTGGCTGATGGTGTGCAGTAATCTGGCACTAATACAGGTAAAACACACATACGCGCGCGCGCACACACCTTTATTTAAAAGGGGGCGTCTTCTTAAAACGAGGAGATTTGTGAATTCAGATTTGAATCACGCCACACTGTCCTCCAGCGCTTGTACTCATATGACAGGTGAGAAATTGAAGTGCTTGTGTTGTCAGGTCCAGGCCACAGTGGTGGGGTTTTTGGCAGCATTGGCGGCGGTGACTCTGGGTGCCATGTCAAGAGGAGGGGTGGAGCTGGAGCAGGCGGCTGTGTTGTGTGCAAGCAGTGTGACCACCGCCTTCATCGCTGCACTGTCCTTAGGTACCAATCATTACGTCTCAACTGTGTGTTTAATGTAGTGAGGTGTGTGTACACTGTAGCAGTGTGTACATTATAGTGTTTGTATGTATGTGTATCTATAGTGGTGTGTGTACAGTGTAAAGTGTGTACATTATTTTATGTGTGTGCGCGCACTGATTTGTGCGTACAGTATAGGGATTCTGCAGTTACAGACACCAAAAAAGCTGAGGTTGTAGCAACACACTAACATTCCTTATCCTTTCTGCTTTTATACAATGACTGTGATTGTGGTGTTGGTCTGGTGATGATGGTGTGATTATGGTGGTGGTTTGCTGATAATGTGATTATGGTGAGGGTTTGTTGATGACTTTATTATGGTAGTGGTTTACTAGTGTAATTATTGGTTTGATGATGGATGGTTATGGTGTTGGTTTGGTGGTAACTGATTATGGTAAGAGTATGTTGATGGTGTGATCATAGTGTTGGTTTGGTGATGACGTGTGATTACGGTGTAATTATGGTGTTGGTTTGGTGGTAACTGTGATTGATGTTAGAGTATGTTGATGGTGTGATTATGGTGTTGGTTTGTTGATGATGGTGTAATTATGGTGTTGGTTTGGTGATGACTGTGATTATGGTGTTGGTTTGGTGATGTGATTATGGTGTTGGTTTTGTGATGACTGTGATTATGGTGTTGGTTTGGTGATGGTGTGATTATGGTATTGGTTTGGTGATTATGGTGTAATTATGGTGTTGGTTTGGGGATGACTGTGATAATGGTATTGGTTTGGTGATGAGAGTGATTATGGTGTTGGTTTGGTGATGACTGTGATTATTGTGAGGGTTTGGTGATGACTGTTATGGTGTTGGTTTGGTAATGACTGGTGTGATCATAGGGTCTGGTAATGGTGTGATTATGGTGAGGGTTTGATAATGAGAGTGATTAAGGTGTTGGTTTGGTGATGACATTGTCATTGTGTTATTAATGGTGGTGATGATGGGTGTGATTATGGTGCAGGTTTGATGATTATGTTGAGGGTTTATTGATGATTGTGTTTTTATTGTGTGTGTTTGGTGATGACAGTGTGACTATGGTGTTGTTTTGCTGATAACGGTGTGATATGTTAAAGGCTTGGTGATGATTGGTGTGATTATTGGCTCCCGGAAGGTCGGCATTAACCCTGATAACGTCGCCACTCCCATCGCTGCCAGTCTGGGGGATTTAATCACATTGTCACTGCTGGCTGGAATCAGTAGCACACTGTATCATTACAGAGGTACGTCCCTTAATCATAACAAATACTACTACTACTACTTCTACTACTACTAATAATAATAATGTTGTATTTTTGTAGTTATCATTAATAGAAATAAAAGCTCACTTTTGTAAAACCGGTTTAATTTAATCAAAAAGTGCTGTAAGTAATGTGTTAATACTGATCGCTTCATAATCTGATCGCCGTCCTGCATTGTGTGTGTGTAGATGTGTGGTATGTGTCTCCGTTGGTGTGTGTGTTTTTCCTCTCTCTGATTCCAGTGTGGGTTCTTGTGGCTCGTCGCAGTGTTCAGATCAGAGAGGTTCTGCGGTCGGGCTGGCAACCAGTTATAGTGGCCATGTCCATTAGCAGGTATACACACACACACACACACACACGCGAATGCAGGGTTGACATGTATACACTGAATAAGCATCTGTACTGTGTGTGTGTGTGTGTGTGTGTGTGTGTGTGTGTAATTTTAGTTTTGGGGGTCTGATTTTGGATAGAACCGTCAGTGATCCAAACTTTGAGGGCATGGCTGTGTTTACTCCTGTCATTAATGGTGAGTGAGTCAGTTTGAGTGTGTGTGTGTGTGTGTGTGTGTGTGTGTGTGTGTGTGTGTGTGTGTGTATGGTTATCCGTTCCTGACTCTGGGTGTATTTCCTGCTCCATGTTAACGGTAGGTGTGGGTGGAAACTTGGTGGCCATTCAGGCGAGCAGAATCTCCACCTACCTGCACTTCTGGAGTGTTCCTGGAGTTCTGCCCTATCAGATGAGACAAAACTGTCCCAACCCCTACGTCTCCTTTTTCTCTACAGGTCAGGACCTTCATCATCATCATCATCATCATCATTATTAATAATGCAACACTTGCTCACTCACCACTCACTTGTGAATATAAAGCAAGGTCAAAACAACCTTTGATCAGATGTGTGTGTGTGTGTGTGTGTGTGTGTGTGTGTGTGTGTGTGTGTGTGTGTGTGTGTGTGTTTCAGGAGTGAACTCTAAATCTGCCCGTGTGCTGTTCCTTCTCGTTGTCCCGGGACACCTCGTCTTTCTCTTCACCATCAAATCATTACAGGGAGGCCACGCCCCCATCACCCTGCCCTTCATTTGCTGCTATCTTTGTGCTGCACTGATACAGGTAGGGTACACTCTCTCCCTGAAACACAGTAAAAAAGCACATGCTGGGTTCTGGATTGTGATTGGTCAGAAGGTGCTGAGTTCTGGATTGTGATTGGTCAAAAGGTGATTAATGTTGTATAACAGCAGCGGTTACAGTAGTGCAGATTTATACTAATGCTTTCGTTCTGATGCATTATCGTTTCCGTAGAAACATTCGTGTACAGGGATGTTTTCTGTCAAAGATAAAGCTGTATGGTTTAGAAGTCTTCAGGACCAAGTTCACACTTCTTTAGTTTCTTTGTACCGCTGTTCAACATTCAGCGTAACTGTGGATGCATAAAAATGACATTTCATCTTGTGTGTGTCTGTGTGTTGAGGATGGACAGTAAGGATAATATACTGTGGTGTTGTATTTTACGTATCCACAGGTGGCGCTGTTGCTCTACACGGCGGATGTGATTGTAAGGACGATGTGGAGGAGAGGTCTGGATCCGGATAATTTCTCCATCCCGTACCTCACCGCTCTGGGGGATCTGCTGGGAACCGGCCTTCTTGCTCTCTGCTTCCACCTCGTTTTCCTCCTGCAGGAACTCAGACTGTGATCAGACTCTCAGCTCCTCCTCCTCACACTCTCCGTGAGCTCCACAGCGCCTCATGCTGGAACTCCTGCTCATTCACTGGAGCCTGATGTAATTGTAGTCTCACACAGGGGGCCCAGTGAGGGAGAACCTCGCTCACGGCCCGGTGGTGCACAGAACCGCTCTCACCGTAAGAGTCAAACTACTGTAGGGTCCAGAAGTTTCCATCAGAGATCTCCAACAACAAGTGATTTTATTTTCATTTTTATCATTTATACCATAAAACACATGGATGTGAATCATTCTGTTGAATAAAGGAAATGAAAAATAATAACGGACTGAAATTATTAACACAGGCGTGTGTGTGTGCACGAGAGAGAGAGAGCGTAAGAGTCACCAGAGTTTAAACATTAAAAATATGTTACCGTGAAACATAATCTTTTTTCATATTTTAGATCATTGTTTATTTCAGTTTGGTTTCTGACTCAATAATTAGCCACACCCAAAAACAGTTTATCATAACCCCGCCCCTTTCTCTTAGAGCCAAATCTCCATACACAGGAAATGTTTTCAGTGAAGTCCTCACAGGCAGTAGGGGCTGCTGCAGGTTATACAGTTGCTTTAATCTGTTTATTATTAAATTATTATATAATAAAAAATATAATATATAATATTAGGGTGGCGCAGTGGTTAGTACATCTGCCTCACAGCAAGAAGATACTGGATTCGATTCCTGGGCTTGGGTGTTTCTGTGTGTAGTTAGCATGTTCCCCCCGTGCGTTTTCTCCAGGTACTCCGGTTTCCTCCCACAGTACAAAGACGTGCACGGTAGGCTAATTGGTTGTTCCAAATTGCCTCTAGGTGTGAGTGTGAATGGTTGAGTGTGTTGGCCCTGCTGAGCTGTTCAGGGTGTACCCCACCTTCACCCAGAGTCGGCTGAGATAGGCACCAGCCTCCCCACGACCCTAATTAGGAATAAGCGGCTTAGAAAATGAATGAATGATATTAAATGTGCTGAAGCTTCCTTGTTCCTGAGCTGGATTTAGTTACAGAAAGATTCTGATGGAATAACAAGCATCTGTGGTTCATTAATGCAGGTATTTATATTAACAATTTATTTTTGCAACTAAATGGGAACGGTGCGGTGTGTAAAATACTTTTATTTACGGTGTTTAACATCGTTTGTACATAAAATTTGAACATATTAATGTATGATTCATCTCATGAATCTGAGGAGAGGAGAGTAACTACACGGTGCATCTCTGCTCCTGTTGGAATTATCCAAACAATTTCACACACTCAGAGTCTACATCAAACACCACGACTGAACCAATAAATCACTGAATCCCAGTTTCTCATTACTGCAGTCTTTATAAACCCAACGAAAACATTCCCACATCTTCAACACAGCACAAAATAAAGATGCCATCGGAGCTGAAAGTCCAGAACGCCGGGAATAAAATCATTCGCACTGACTCGATGGAAGAACAGCACACACACACACACACAGTGTCGAAATGCAAAGGCTCTCTTCGGACAACTCTTAATGAGGAAACGAGGTTTCTTTGGAATCTCTTCTCTAACCCAAGCAGGTCAGAGGTTCTCCCGATTCAGGAGGTAAAACCTGGTTGTGGGTGTAAATCACAGCTTGGCCTTTAGAGGGCGCTGATGTAAAAGCAGAAGAAAGCCAGAAAAGGGGAAGCTCGCTTCTGATTGGTCAAGTTTTGTTTTTATAGGATTCACAGCTCTTAGTAGAAACTTAGATTTCAGTTCAGTGTACAAAGTTTACAATAAATACATAAAAATCATAAATATATTAAAAACATGAGCAGAACATAAAATGGTGTGAAAATCACTCAGTGTTGACTAATGAAGAATCCCGCTCCAGTTAGTCCACACCAAAAGAACAGAGGAACAAACTCAATACTTCATCTGGCACGGAACACAGCCAGGAAGGAATTACTGAAGCATTCTGGGAAGATGTGCAGGATGCCAGCAGTAATCAGTTCTCCAAGAGTTTTTCTGAGAGGCACTGATGTACAGAATAACCACAAAATCTAAAACAGTGGTATTTATAATCCACACCCCTCATCGCGTCTCATCTGAACTTCAGGTAGGTCGGTGTCGAGTAGTTAAAGAGCAGGAAGTCCATACGGTACAGATTGTACAGCTTCTTCTGATAAAAGGGGCTGATGTTGTTGAAAAACTTGGCCGCCATGCTCTCCGTCGTCCTCGTGCTTTTAGATGAAGCCGGAAAATCCACTTCTCCTTCTGCATCTGCTAGCTTTAGCACGTAGCGCGAGTCCTGTGCAAGGGTTTCATATTTGCCCACCACGTCGTAGTGAATGAGGCAGGGGTGGCAGAGAGCATGCGCTCGCTCCCAGTGCTCGTTAAATGGCTCCTCGCGCTGCGTCCGTGGATCCACCAGGTAGTATACGAACTCCTCAAACGAAACATCACTACCCTTCTGGAGTGCCTCAGGCTGAGGGTTAGCACGGTGACGCCGTACTATCTTGGTGCCGTAGCGTTTGTGGAAGGCCGTGTTGTAGCTCCGTGTGAATTTATTGCGATACGCTGAGACGAGTCTCTCGAAAGGATCTCGCACGAATATAAACTTTAGGTAGGTGCGCAGACGTCGGTTGATCTCGGCTGTGGAGTACTCCGAGAGCGAGCGGAGCCGGCCTGGAGCATGGGCCTCATTAGCAGGGATGGCAAGTGGATCACGGTATCTTCCATCACCTGTCAGGACCATCATCATTCGTTTCCAGTTGGTACAGGCCACCTTGGGTACGTAGCAGTAGAGTAGACCGTGTTGGTCGTCCACCAGCAGATGGCGCAGGTCCTCAGGGTTCAGGACACGCCGCTTATGTGTGTGTGCACGACATGCTTTATCCAGGAACAAACGACGAGCCTGTAGTATTGTCCCAACAGCAGAGTGATCCCACTGAGATCAGAAACACTACAATTAGAAATCAGTAATCATCGAAAATTGCTAAGCGCCTCCTGCTGCCTGAAAGGTGAATTACAGTTTTATTAAAAACAGAACTTTATACATCCGCACAACAGATACAGGCCCTGAAATGGCCTGGCGAGCTGTCCAGGGTGTACCCCGCCCTCATCCAGAGATGCCCGTGACCCTAATTAGGATTAAGCGGCTTAGAAAATGAATGACTGACAACAGAAGGAAAGTGGGAGGAGTCAAACTGCTGTTGTGTAAGTAGGAGGAGCTAATTTTGCACTAGCAAAAAAAAAAAAAAAAAACAGACTAAAACACCTAAAATGAATAAACTAACAGCAGATACTGAGTGGAACATAATTTTATGAAGATTTTCCACTTTGTTCTTGATACTCTGATCATTCGTCACATTTCCATCTGAACCTTCCAGAAGACATATGGTCCACAGAGCAGCAGACGACGAATCATAACAATTATCTTCTAGAACGTTTTTCCACCAGACACTGTGGTATAGATGAGTACGGTTCCTGATCTGAACACAGCACTAACCGTACCCTAATCGGCTCCTGGATCTCGTTTCTGTTATAGAACAGTGTACGTAAAAGTAGGCAGAGTTTTACCGCAGGCTGTGAGGAAGAGATCAATGACGGACACAATTAAAAAGTACTAATCGAAATACGCAGAATATTAAATTGATTAATAACTTGAACGTAATTTTTTTATGAGGGTCTGGTTCAACACAGAAGCGTGGGAATACTTTAACAACAGGAAAAATGTCATGTCAAGCCCATTTGTTCCTGCACCAAAGGAAGGATAGAACAGGTTCCCAGAGAAGTGCTGAAGATGCAGAAGATAAGATCTGCTGTAGTTCTGATTCTGACTCAGAGACGTTTCCTGTAAACTGAGTTCTCTGCATTATTTTGAGGAGGAACTTCTGCATGACTCAGATTTCACAACAAGACCTGTTCTCAGTGTTCCGTAAAGGTACGATTAACCGTCGCAATATGGAAAAAAAAAAAAAGTACCAAAAACACCTCATCCATCTAAACACTCTCAGAGTCTCTCTGAGGAGATCAACTGAACATCTGTGTAGGAACGACTACAAATCACTTCTACTGAACGTTTCCTCATTATTCATTTTTATCTTCAAATCAATAAACACACATATTCCCATTCCTGAAACCCAATCTCCACAACTTCATCTCCTCCTCCGCATCTCCATTTCCACCTCCACCTCACCTCCATCTCTACCAAAATTTCCTCTCCACCATGTCCACATGATAAAGTGTTTCTATTTTTGTTTCTGAAACAGGAGGCAACAGAACGGTCCATCATCATAAACTAGAGCTCGAAGTGGAGCACGTTTACTTGCACACACACGTCTCATAAATAGCTCTGTCTGTGTGTGTGTGTGTGTGTGTGTGTGTGTGTGTGTGTGTGTGTGTGTGCATGCATAAGTAAAATGTACACGTGGACTTTCTCACCCCCCACTGAACTTGAACAGAACCACACGCAGTGAGTTTGTGCGCCAGCTCAAATTTTCTCTGAGCTGATGATGTTCTCTGAGCAGGAGAAAACCGGATCTTTTCGGAATGTGGGTGCTTGTATTGTAGTTTGTGTTTTATTTTGTTCTGTATGACTATCCTTCACGTGAGGACCATCGTCCTGACAACAAAATGCTTAAAGTTGGTGTTTTAGCCAAATTACAGAATGTTCTCTTTTATTCATTAAACAAATATTTTTAAAAATCCTCTTACAGTAATTACCCGATCTCCATCAAACCACGTCTGCAAGGGGGTTCTCCTCAATTTTCCTGGCAAACCGGTTCTTCGCAAAAGGTGCTCTGTTCCCATAAACACACACACACACACACACACACACACACACACACAGAAAGAAATATTTTATAAACAGGACCAGGAGTCGCATCTGTATCAATAACGTTCATCTTCATCATCATCTCCAAAATATTAAACCTTCTACTGCACTTTTGAACTACAAGGTCATGTTCCTCTCAATGCAGCCATTCATCATTCACACTGTTTAAAAATAGAATTGAACATTAATCTCTCAATTGCAAACTGACTTCATTACAATCTTACAGGAACTGGCACTCAAATGAATCACTCAGTACGCTTACACATTTAATGGGCAGATACCAAAAGACCCCAAGCTTCCTGTAGGAGTGCACTCTGTAAAGTATGAATGGCTGATGTACACTATCTAGTGCACTACTCTGTTTTTTTGTTGTTGTTGTCGTTTTTGTTTGTTTGTTGTTGTTTTTTTTGTTTTTTTGGGGGGGGGTGTAATTTAGCCCACATTAACACTACAAAGCAAAGAAAACTTCAGCTTATTGGCTTCCTTGTCAGGATTGAATGAATCAAGGATTGAATTGAAAGATGGAAACTGTTTATTAAAGTAACTTGATCTTAGGGTAGAACTCTGACTTCAACAGTTTTATAATTTTTAAAACACAGTATGCAGATTGTCGGTTTTTCCCGAGGACAATCTTATTATGAATATATGGTTGACCCACAGAAAGGCTGTGTCTCGGAAACCCAGAAACCCATTTATTTCGAATGCCGCATGTACGAGAGAGAGAGAGAGAGAGAGAGAGAGAGAGAGAGAGAGAGAGAGAGAGAAGGAACAATAGAAGGATCAAAACAATAAAGTGGAGCTTATTAATAATAATAAAAATAATAATAATAAAGTGACACAAAAAAGTAAAGCATATGAAATATACAAGATGTAAATCAGTTTGATTCTCAGCTCAACTCAGTTTAGGGAAGCTGTGACCTAATAGTTAGAGAAGCAGCTTTGGGACTGAAAGGTCGCTGATTCGATTCCCAAACCGGCAGGAAAAATGTGTGGTGTCAGGGGAGAGAGCTGCACCTTCCCTTCCTCCACCTTCATGGCTGAAGTGCCCTTGAGCCAGGCACCTAACAGCCAACTGCTCTCCAGGTACTACAATATGTTGCAGCCCACTGCTCCGAGTGTGTGTGCTCACTGTTTATATGTGTTTGTGTGTGTGTGTGTATGTGTGTGTGTGTGCTCACTTGAAAAAGTTTGCTGCCAGTCAGTTTTCTTGGTCTGTTATTTAGAAGGTAAAAATATTAACATGGTGAAAGTGGGCATATCATAAACTATGTGGAATACTTCAGCCAATAAATCGAGTCCTATGCTGTGCTGGTATATTGGGACGAGGACAGTCTGGTTAAATGCCCTAATCGAGCTAGAACCTCATACCCTGTAACTCGACTTAACTGTGCATGGAAACATAGTGACTGAATCAAACTGAACTGAATCAAATCGTTATTCACATAAAAGCCATCTGGAATCAAATTGGAAAAAAACAAGGAATCATAAAACAATCTTATTCAGTCCAAAGATTTCCTCATTACTCAACACGATGACTTCATCTACCGTGATGCTGAAGTCGACGAGACGTTTCTTGGTGTAAAGTTAGAATTCTAGAAATTAAAATAGTAAATAAAAACAGACAAATGTATTATTTTGTGGTTTTGTGCTCCAGTGTATGAATGCTGATGTTCTTGCTATTGTATCGAACATGTCTCTGTACATGTGGCACTGTGTGCCGTACTGTCTGTTCTGCGGTTCTGACTAGGATTTTGTGTGGATTTGTGGAAAAGAATCAGGAGACGTTCCTGTGTATCTCAGTGAGCAGACTTCAACTCTTCCTTACATTAAACATGTGCTACAGGAACACCGTGTTCTCTCCAGCCGTTCCCTTTTGTCTTTCTCTCTCTCTCTCTCACATACACACGCACACACACACACGTGCACACACACACACACACACACACACACACACACACACACACACACACACACACA
>JAQMYF010000003.1:28855815-28866837 GCA_030014195.1 Neosilurus mollespiculum
CCGGATGACAGAACTTCTCACCCTATCTCTAAGGGAGAGACCTGCCACCCTGCGAAGGAAACTCATTTCAGCTGCTTTTAATCGCGAACTCGTTCTTTCAGTCACTACCCAAAGCTCGTGACCACAGGTGAGGGTAGGAACATAAATCGACTACTAAATTGAGAGCTTTGCCTTCCTGCTCAGCTCCCTCTTCACCACAACGGACCGGTACGAGCTCCGCTTTACAGCAGAGGCTGCACCGATCCGCCTGTCGACCTCCCGCTCCATCCTTCCCTCACTCGTGAACAAGACCCCAAGAAACTTGAACTCCTCCACTTGGGGCAGGACCTCATTTCAGACCCAGAGTCAGATTAAATTACTTTATATTCAATTTCACACCACTGACCAAGCTCAAGATCTTAAAAAGCAACATGCAGTTTTATTAATAATATAGTAATTATTCTGACAATTGTTCATCATTGTCTCTGTGGGTGGGACGTGTCTGAACACTCTCTCCGAGAGGACGACGATGAGATCTATACCCTGGGTGAAAGTCAACTTTAAGAGCTTGGCTAAGATTAACACACGTTCCTGTGTGTGCTTCATAAACACACAGCAGCACAAAAAAAAATCATTAACCAGAAATGCAGCATGTGCATCAAAAACGCCACGTGTGGAAGATACGTACTTCTTCATGACCTTTACTACATTTTAGGTGACTTCCTGTGTGTGATTTACATTACTACTCCAACAAAATGTATCTCTCTCTCTCTCACACACACACACACACACACACGCACGCATACACAAAGTGTGGATCTCAGAGTGGAGGTCGAAGTTCACCTCATCACTTTGAGAGGTGTAATCTGACTGAAAGCTAAAACTCCAGCGAAATGTTTCTGGAATTCTCTCGGATCTCCCCGTGGGGTTTTTCTAAACTTTCCCAAATCACTGCTTTCATTTTTTCTGCACTTCTGCTTTTAGTTTAAGACAGCGCTGCGTTCGGTCCTGTTTCCAACACACTCTTATTCACTTGTCTTAATAACGTTCTCTACTGACTCAGAAGTGCGTATCATCTCCGTTATGTCAGCGCTAACTCCCAGAACTGTCACAGGAAACTCTCAAATTTCAGCAAGAGCACACTCCAGTGTGGCAATCAAACACTGCACCTGCTGATTCGTTTATTTATGGATCGATGAAACGATGTGCACTTCCTGTGTCTTACTTCATCACTTCCTGTAAAATGAATCACATGAATGACAAATATTTATAAAACTCCTGAATAAGTAGAGTTATGGGTATTTCTTCTTCCCAAAAGCCATATGACCCCACAGCAAAAACCCAACCCCCCACACACACACACACACCCACACCCACACACCCCACCTCCCCACACCCACACACATACACACATTATACAGTAACAAAAGAAACGGCACCGTGATGATACGCGACATTCAAATTTTTTCTTACATGAGCGTCAAACTATTTACGGCACATCAGTCATTCAATTTAATGTTAATTCAGAATAAAGGAAGTTTTTTTTCCCCATCACACGGTTTGCGTCACTATACCACTGAATCAGATCCCACTGATAAACACCAGGAAGTGTGCAGCATCAGCGTTGAGTAGAAATCCAGTGTGGTTGTGAATTACACGTCAGCGTGACCACAGAATCACGAAAGAGTAACAGTGTGCCTGGAACAGAACTTTCCTTGGTTCAGGACAAAAATGATGATTCACTTTAAAGCGGCATTATTAACACCGAACCCGCTTGTTGTTCCAGTATAGACTCAGGAACCCGCGACCCAATACAACAAACACATAGAAAATGGATGGGTGGATGGGTGCGTGGATGGGTGGGTGCGTGGATGGGTGGATGTGTGGATGGGTGGATGTGTGGATATGTGGATAGGTGTGTGGATGGGTGTGTGGATGGATGGGTGGGTGGATGGGTGTGTAGATGGATGTGTGGATGTGTGGATATGTGGATGGGTGTGTGGATGGGTGTGTAGATGGATGTGTGGATGGGTGTGTGGATGGATGTGTGGATGGATAGGTGGGTGGGTGGTTAGATGGGTGAGTGGATGGGTGGATGGATGTGCTCCGTAACACTCTGTCCCCGCCCATCAAATACAAACACACAGCAGTAGATGGCAGCGCACCGCCAACAAGTTTAGAGCTTGTCTCGAAAACTGACATCTCCTCACTAATATGGAAATGTTTTGTTGATGTAAATTTCAACTGCACACACACACACACACACAGAGAGAGAGAGCCAAACTGACACAGTAAAATCAATTCTTCACCCCAGTCATGTGTGGTGTTGTGTAATCTGGACTGATGTTTTGCTGTTTGTGTTGAGATCTGATTCTGAGCACTAATGAAAACACTCCAGTTTCTGATTAATAAAAATCTTTTCAGTATAAATGATATTTTCTGCATCGTCTGAAGTGAAATGATCATAATTATTCAGTGAGTTTCAGTTCGTCTCTTTCTGCTGGAATTATGAGGAGTACTGGAGCTGGCGTGACCTGGACACGTGTGTAAAACCCCTGATCCCTTTTAGATCAAATTGATTCAGGGTGTCGTCTGATTACACACTTCAGTGGAAGAGATCAGACACGAGGAGAATCAGACCTTCTGTTCAGAGGAGTTGACCTGCTCGATATCAAACATCTGTTTTATATTTAAACGTGGAAACAGTTCAGAATCTTCGGGATTGTCACAAAACGTTCTGAATCAATTTGAAGTTTCAAAATTACATTTAAATAAATCTCAGCTGTTTATCGTGCTCTCAGCAGCAACACCAATGTGACTTGGCACCCGTTCGGATCGCGCTCTGTACGTGGCGACACGTGAAAACTACACTCAGAACACAGTGCCATCCAGCTGTGGTACACCGTGTCTTATTCACTGGTACTCAGCGGCTATATGATGGATTTTCATAAACAAATTACAGCCGATCAGAAAAGGCCTTGATCTTCACCCCGTGCTTTGAGTAATGTAAATGGCAGCTTGATTAGGTACGGAGCCCCTACATTGACCCGTCCCCTACAATGATCCATCACCTACACTTACCCAACCCAACCTTGACCCGCCCCTTACACTACCAGGTCCCCCACACTGACGTGCCCCCTACGCTGACCTGCTCCCTACACTGACACGCCCCTTACACTGACTTGTCTCTACTGCCCCTTCCTTACATTCACCAGTCCCCTACACTAGCCTCTCTGTCAACATTTACCCCTCCCATACAATAACCTATCCCCTACATCCCCTTCAACTAACCCGTCCCCTCATTTACCTTACACTGACCTGATACATACGCTTACCCGCCCCACACAAACCCACCCCTTCACTGTCCTGTCCTCTACACTGATCCATTACCTACTCTGACCCACCCCTACACAAACCTGTCACCTACACAACCTTCGCCTTCATAGACACGACTCTTCACTAACCTGTCCCCTACATTTACCTGTCCACTTCAATAACCTTATTCCCCAGAATAAGTTGTCCCTTAAAATAATCAATTTCCTAGACTAATCTCTCCCTCACATGTGCTCCTTGTGCTTGCGTGGGTTTCCTCTGGGTACTCCAGTTTCCTCCGACAATCCAAAAACATGCACAGTAGGCTAATTGGCTGTTCAAAATCACCCCTAGGTTCCTCCGAGGTCTTGTGACATCCAGGACCTGATAGTTAGAGATGTTGTGGAGACACAAGTAGAACCTGCACAATAACACACAGGTGTTTTTAATGTTATGGCTGTCCAGGGTGCACCCCACCCTCGCCCAGAGTCAGATGAGATGAGAGGCACCAGCCACCCCGCGACCCTAGTTAGGAATAAGCAGCTTAGAAAATGAAGGAATGGATGAATCTCTCCCTCACATAAATTCCCTAAACATAAAAATTCATAATGAGCAAATAAGCATTCGATGTTACTTAGTAACAAAAGTTAACTCTGGAACTCAGCATGGTTCTTTGTGTTGTGTCTCTGAGGGATCCTGCATCACAGTGGACACCAGGCTGCAGGAACCAACACCTCCACCAGAACCCGAACATCTATCAGGGGTTTGATAAGAGAAGGGACTTTTGGGTTTAATTATGGGAACTCACCGGCTCGCGCGCTGTTCTGGAAATATAAAATGAGAATAAAGAAGGATCCAGCGCATGTGGCGAGCAGCACGCGCCCGACGCTGGGCTTCACCATCGTCACCATCTTCTTCATCCTCATCACGATCCTAGTTTTCATCCTCCTCCTCCTCCTCCTTCATACAGCCCGCGGCTCCGGAGGCGCACGGTGGAGCGGTCAGCGCGCAGCGGCGGAATGTGCGCACGCGGTGTTCAAGGCGCTCGGACCCGCAGCACCGGAGACGCGACTTCCCATCAAAGCATCGCAGAAGCGGAGCTCTGACTCGAACCGACACCCCGCCTCGCTGGAAGTTTCCGAGTCACCGAATCATCATGCGCGTGGGAATCAACACAGAACCTTTACGTGAGGTTTACGACCCTTTAGAACTCACCACCGCCCTCTCTCTCTCTCTTCCACTCTCCCCACAACATGGAGGGGATCGTACCAAACTTTCAACCGTGACGTCAGCCCAAACCCCCGCCCCCAAGTGTTCGAATCGTGAAATAATCGATTCTTATGGAAGGGAGTCGATTCGTGTCTCCAAACGATTCAGCACGCTTTTTATGTGTACTTTCAACACACACACACACACACACACATGCTGGGGGTAAACATTTTTGTGTAATTTCATTTAATAATATCTATGAATATATAAATATTAGGCGGCACGGTGGTTAGCACATCCGCCTCACAGCAAGAAGGTCCCGGGTTCGATTCCCGGGCTCCAGCTTTTCTTGTGTGGAGTTTCCGTGTTCTCCTTGTGCTTTCGTGGGTTTCCTCCGGGTACTCCGGTTTCCTCTACAGTCCAAAAACATGCACAGTAGGCTAATTGGCTGTTCCAAATTGCCCCTAGGTGTGGGAGTCAGTATAAATGGTTGTGTGCGTGTTGCACTGCGACAGCCTGGCAAGCTGTTCAGGGTGTACCTCGCCTTCGCCCAGAGTCGGCTGAGATAGGTGCCAGGGCCCATGCAGGAAGACCTAGGCAACAGGAAATTATTAATATTTTCATTCAAGTATTAAAAAGTTTCAATTTAAAGAGATCTTTCATCCAGTGTTTCATCTGTTTGTGCCCCCCCCCCCTCACTTTTCTTATTCATTAATTTTCTAAGCCACTTAATCCTAATTAGGGTTGTGGGGAGGCTGGCGCCCATCTCAGCCGACTCCGGGTGAGGGCAGGGTACACCCTGAACAGCTTTCCAGGCCATCGCAGGGCCAACACTCACACAACCATTCACACTCACACTTAGGGGCGATTTGAAACAGCCAATTAACCTACTGTGCATGTTTTTGGACTGTGGGAGGAAACAGGAGTACCCGGAGAAAACCCATGCAATCACGGGGAGAACATGCAAACTCCACACAGAAACACCAGAGCAGGGAATTGACCCCCAGGCCTTCTTGCCGTGAGGTGGGTCTACTAACCACTATGTCACCGTGCCGCCTTTCCTCACTTTTTTTCTCTTATTGTTGTTGATGTCTAAAGACTGACAACTGATTCAAAAATAATCATTTAACACAGACAGACATCAGTTTTTTTCAGTTATCCCATTATTTGTAATTGTAAATTAATTCTAGTTTCATATTTAAAGATAAATGTACAGTATGGTAGTGTTTATCACTGTCACCTTATTACAAGAAGGTTCTTTTTTTTCCTGGAATTTTGCTTTTAACTCGGACTTTTCTGTGTTTTTCGAGTTCTGTGTACATGTTCTCCTGGTTCCTCCGGTTTCCACCCACAGTCCAAAGACATGTACATTTAGTGAACAGTCTCCTCTAAATCCCCATAGTTGTGAATGTGAGTGTGAATGATTGTTTGTGTCTTTTTTTAGTCCTTTGGTGGCATTTTCAGGATGTAACCCCGCCCCCTCTCACCTGTACTCAGCTGGTATCAGCTCCACCTTCTCCATGAACCTGATGAGTAAATACTACAGATTATGGATGGATGAATGGATGAATGCTTGGATGGATGAGTGGATGGATGACTGTGCTGTCCATGTTTAAAATCTTATATTATATACTTTATTTACTATGTAAAGCTGCTTTGAGACAATATCTATATGTAGAAATGGAAAGAAAGCATCATTTCAGTTGAGTTTATTGTTAGTTAATCAGGAGTGTGTGATCTCAGAGTCTGATGATGTGTGATCTCATCTTCCTCCTCCTCCTCATTGCTGTAATTTTTAGGACTACATCCCAGATGGATCACCAGCTGAACAATTAAAACCTCAAAATATTTGTATTAATTTTTTCTTCTCAGATTATTAATTCTGTCATTTAATCTGATCTGCGAAAATATTCAGCTTTTATTTTTTTGTTATCACAATATTACTTACCTTCAGCATTTACATTTTATTACTGTATTATTATTACTATTGTTAATAATAATAATAATGTTATAATCTTTAATGCTGCGGTATAAAATATAAAGTAAAAGTAGAAGAGTACTGCATGTGAAGAGAGTGTGATGAATAATGATTCTGCATCACAGTATCTTTGAAAACATTCCTGAGTAAATGAAGTGAATCAGCGCTGAGGATCATCACTCACCCCGCAGGAGTTTACTCAGGATTTATTCTGATGTTATTGGCATTTGTAGAGAAGATTAAAGAATCCAAATGCCATAACTCTCTGATATCACACACATCATCTTCACTTCAGACCGTTATTAAATGTCCCTCATCTCCCATCTGTTCTCTACTCCAAACATTCTAAAATTTCTAAACTCCTTTTTCTGGAGGTAAAAACAATAAGAATGCAGAAGATATGCATACTGATTACAAAGGGTTCAGATATTAATCTTAAACTTATTTCTCTTGAAATTTCTCAGTCTGAAGCTCAGCATAAATAATAACAACAATAATTATTATTATAACAATACTAATAACAACAGTAATAATAACAATAATTATTATAATGATAGTTTGTGCAGCTGAGACTTTCTGAGATGTGAAAGAACGTGGAGTTGATTTACACACATTCCTCAGAGGGTCTTCTGGAGAAGAGCTGAACAAATACGAGTGAAATTGAGACATGAGCACCAGAGCAGTCAGTTTATTTAAAAAAACAAAGGAAGAAAGAAAATATTCAGACGGACCTTTACACAGAGATCATCACCAGCAGAATTGAATATTATGGTGACAGCAGGGTGCCAATACTTTTACCCCCAGCAAGAAATACAGACCTCATGAATATGCAAAGTGAAACGCTCCCCAGCCTCTACACCCCACTCCTTCCCTGTGAACCAACATCATACAGGCTGGATTTGTAGATATTTGCTTATTTAAAACCTTCGTGGTTTTTTATCGTGATGATGTAATAACACTGCCGATTCTCGCGCTATACAGGGGTGGAACCCATTCGGGAGATGAAGAACTCTCAATTATCCAGTTAACCGTTATAAAATCTTCATTTTTTTTTCAAGTGTCTAAAATAAACTCCTAATAGGTTTCAGATATATAGAGCAAAATATTGAGCACCAGTTAGAATATTATAAATACACAAAAGGTTCTTTAGATCATTAGTGATTCTTTTCTTACAAAAAGGTTCTACTTTTATAAAATGGACTTGTTTCTGGCTGGGAAACGTTCTGATACCATTCTATAGTTCTCAACTAAAAATAAAACCGTCACTTTTAAAGATACTAGATTTTAACACACACACACACACACACACACACACACACACACACACACACACACACATATATGTATGTGTATAAATCTATCAAACTACCACCACTGGGCCCTTGAGCAAAGCCCCGAACTCAGATATATAAACAAATCAAATCAAATCACTCTGAATAATCATTTATCAAATTTTATTCAATAAACTTTTCAGATCATTCTAAAGTCTGAAACAATTGTTATTATAAATATACAATTCTTACATAAAATAATTTCTACAAAAACAAAACCTTTAAAATAAACAAAAAACAACCCCACAAAACATTCGAAACTAATTCTGATGGGACATTCCATAAAAAAATCTTCTAAACAATTTAATAAATTCTTGCATATCACACACACACACATATACAGCACACACACTCACACTCTCGCATTCACTCCTGTTGTGTTATCTATGGCTGTTCTCTGCACTTGCAGCCTCTCTGTACTGTTGGGTCCATGACTGAGGTTCCTGGTCATGTAGCTGTGAATAAAACACAAACACACACACACACGCACACACTTTTACACATTACAAACGTGTGAACAAAAGTATTGACTATGCTGGTTTCTCTGGTGTGTGTGTGTGTGTGTGTGTGAGTATGCAAGTGAGAGTGTGTGTGAGTATGCGAGTGTGTATGTATAAAGAGGAAAAATAAAGAAATAAAGGGTTTATAAGTATGAAATATTGTGTCCCTTCAAGTATAGCAGCACATAACGATGTCTCATTGTAGTCGTTAATCACCAGGGTAACGCAGTACACTTTAAAGATTCCTTAAAATATTCTCGTGCATATTACAGTAGGAGGCACAATCTTTTACACTGAACTGTGTCTGTGCTGTGTTTACAGCTGCAGTGAGGTGGTTTAGAAGGTTTGTGCAGAATCTTAAGCAGTTAACAGAAACTCACCTCCGCAATAAACTCAAGCATTCTGAGTTTGGACACCTCGCTCTCTGCCCTCTGTCCCCACCGAAACTCGTGCTCCAGGGGCTCCGTGTGAGGAATACGAACATACTCCACATACCTACACACACACACACACACACACACACACACACACACACACACACACATTGTTCACAGGGGCGTGTACTGGGGCACGTACAGTACACACTCCATATGCAAAGATTTTATAGAATAATTTTCTGTTTGGAAGGAGTCTCCAGTGTCAGCGCTGGATGAAAGTTATGGCGTTGTGGACTGAAGGATTATAACGGAAGGTTATAGAGGAATAAGACACTCAGCCATGCGCAGGTTTAGGCAATGAATCTTAGGGTTGATAAGAGTAGCTCTGCCTCAGGTGCAGGCCTGAGAATGAAGAATCTAACAAAATTCTTTTGTTTTTTAAATTTGCTTACAAAAATTTCAGATAGAGACAAATTCTACTAAGAATTTAAATGAATCATGCGAGTGCTACTTTTGGTCAGAATAACTTGTGCATCCGCAGAAAATTCTCAGGCCTGCCCAGCTGTGTTGAGGTCAGGATAGGAGATGACGACATATAAATAGTAGTGAAGGTGTACGGAGTTGTGGTGTGACTCGGGTTATGACTCTTGACTGAACTCGGTTCACTGCTCCGTGTTGATGTATGGTGTGATATAAACCAGATGCCCATGGTCTGAGGGACACCAGCTCTGAACACACCACCTGGGATTTGATCCCACAACCTCAGGCTTCATCACTGACACTGGGTTAACTCTCTGCGCTAACCCTCTGTGCTAACCAACGGCTCATTAAAACGTATAAGAGAGGAGGGGGTGAAGTGGTGTGAGCGGAGGTGTACCAATGCAGGTGAACTTGTTTATTGTAAGTGTGAACTATCACAACACTCACAGTGAATTTATCAGCGACAGTCACAGTGTTATTGCCTGATAATATAAATAATAATAATAATAATAATAATAATAATCATCGGAAACTTAATCTTAATAATAAACAGAATCTTAATCTTAATAATAATAAAACAAAGTAATAAATGATAATGTATAATTATGTAATTATAATGTAATAAAAATAAATAATCCACGGTGATGACTCTGTACTTACTTCTGCCTCACAAACTCATCAGTGATGATCTTCTTCACATCTCCAAACTCCTCATGTTTCTCTCTGTTATTATACACACACACATACACACACCATGATTATGTTTAATCCGACAGCACTACTGTAAATAAAAAAAGATTTGTGGATAATAATAAATGATGGAACAAATTTTACATCTGTATAAAAAAAACTGAAAATAATCCAAAAAATTCAGTGTTTATGTTGATAAACCTTAAACTTGGATATTATATACATATACATTACAGGAGTAATAATAATAATAATAATAATAATAATAATAATAATAATAAAGTATATCTGGAAATTCAACCTAAAAAATGTTAAAATATAACAATAAAACAGAAAGCTGAAAGTTTCTCACCCAACATCCACTCGCAGCTTCTTCAGCGTGTTCCAAACTAATGCTATACACACATACACACACACACATACACACACACACTTTGATTTATTACATCTCTGATTATAAATTTCTGTTCTAATTTCAAAAACATCACACCAACTTTAAACAACTTTAAAAAACACCAGGATCTTTCTAAACTGGGGGCGAGAGTACTGAAGATATGATTGAGAGAGAGAGAGAGAGAGAGAGAGAGAGAGAGAGAGAGAGAGAGAGATTTATAAATGATTTAAAATCCATTGTGTGGTTCTTACACTCTGTAGGTTGAACTGTGTTGAATGTTTTAGTGTTAGATGGAATCAGGTGTTAATGATGTATAATCGAATTCAAACTCATTGAACACCCAACAAACTCACCCAACATGAAGTGAAACATAACCAGAAACGTGTTTACATGAAAAACAAACACTCAATATGAACTCACTCTCTTTAACACTTCCTCCTTTCATAAAAATAACACCAAGGATCACAAACAGTAACCCAACCTTCGGGTTCGCAGGACACCTGAGAACATCAGATTACATCAGATCAGATTATAGTAGAGTGGATTAGATCAGATTAGATTAAATTAGAGTAGAGTGGATTAGATCAGAATAGATTAAATTAGAGTAGAGAGGATCAGATCAGAATAGACTAAATTAGAGTGGATTAGATCAGAATAGATTAAATTAGAGTTGAGTGGATCAGATCAGAATAGACTAAATTAGAGTAGAGAGGATCAGATCAGAATAGATTAAATTAGAGTAGAGAGGATCAGATCAGAATAGATTAAATTA
>JAQMYF010000003.1:28897130-28905324 GCA_030014195.1 Neosilurus mollespiculum
TCATTGTGTACTTTATTGATTTATCATTGAAATTATATTGAAAGTTGAAAGTTTATGATTTAAAGTAATTAAAGAACTGGAATTTAGTGTGAATTTAAACACATAGTATTTAATAAATGTATAATAATTTATAATAAATAAATATCCATAGTTCTGATTGGTTATAGATTGTGGTGGTGACTTTCATACATCCTCCATGTGAGTTTCCTCTACGTTCTCTGGTTTCCTCTAACACTGTGGGCAGATATTAGAATTATAAACAGTATGATGGGTTCACATCACATACGGCCTGTACTCATGATGAATGAACAGTACGGGATCCCTCCATCACACTGGACATCTTCCACTGTGGATTTATTCATTCTACTTATCTCCACTTTCAGTAAACTGATGAGGTGTGTGTGTGTGTGTGTGTGTGTGTACAGGTGTTTATTTTGATTCCTGCTCAGTTTATAATATATCACTGCTGCTGACTTTATGGACTATTCCGCAGGCTCTCTCTCTGCTTAACCCCAGTGTGTCTCATTGTACAGGAGACAGAGAAGAATCATTTATCAGGTGATGTAGGTGTTTAATCAGCTCCTTTCTGAAGGTTCAGCTGAATGAGGGTGGTCCCGTTCCATCCTGCTCTATCCATCTGAAAGGTTTGGTTAAACAATGATGCTGGATAGTCTCTTCTCCTCCACTGCTTTGAGCGCTGATCCTCGGTGGACACAGAGCACGGCCGAAGACAAGAGTGCAGAGTCACCTAGCAACTCCACAGCAACAGAGCTAATGGGAAGAACTGGGGCTTAGGGGGGCCGTGACACCAGTGTAGAGACACAAAGGCCCAACACGACCCCCCTAGGGACAAACCTGCATGGGGGACACAAAGGGGGGACATGGAGGGGTGGGGGGTTAGAGGAAAGAGAGAGAATAGAGAGATCTGCAGATGTTCCAACGTTGAAATCTGACCTTCCCTTTAACCTGCTGTGGCCCTTTCCTGCTATTCACACACGCACACGCACACACACACACACACACAATCACACACACACACACACACATTTCAGAACACCATCAGCTCTCTCACCTTCTTCTTGATTTATGGAATGTTTTTATTTCTGCAGTGTCTCCGGGCGTTTATTTCATCATACACATGTACAGTGTGAGAGTGAACACAAGGGAGCAGTGCAGCATGAACTCGACCTCAATCTACAGAAATGTAATATTTTAGAACGAAGAGAGGAAGAGATAAGAGTATGGTTTTATTTGTGGGAAATAACCACTGTGTGTGTGTGTGTGTGTGTGTGTGTGTGTGATGGAGTTACAATTGTTCTTACACCACAGCAATGCAGTAATTACTCTGATATATTTATTATAGATTTATTATAGAATATTTTATTTTTATCTCTTTACATTAGCGATACACCAACACCAATGTTGTATATTGTGTGTGATGTGATTCAAGCGTGTGTTTCGATGTTAAATAAGAGTGAACCGGATACATTTTCATATTTAATAAAGTCCTAATAAAATAAATGAATAAAACAGAGTGTAATATATGATCTCACTCATTTGCCAATCCGTTTAATCCCACTAGGGTCACAGAGAGGCTGGGGCCTGTTTCAGCTGACTCCGGGTGAAGGCAGGGTGCACCCAGAACGGCTTGCCACTCCATCACATGTCCTACACACACAAGCACTCACATTCACACTCACACCTAGGGGCAGTCTGGAACAGCCAATTAACCTAATGTGCATGTCTTTGGACTGTGGGAGGAATCTGGAGTACCTGGAGGAAACCCACGCAAGTGCGGGGACAACATCACAGACAAGAATCGAACCCAGGACCTTCTATCTGTGAGGTGGACATGCTAACTGCTACCCCACCGTCTCGATTCCAGTATCAGTTAAAAATGTTACACAACTGATGGAACACAAATTCGTGATGTGAAAATGTTTGTGCAGAAACGGTGTAATGTCCAGCGCTCGCTTCACATGGGTTTGGCCCTGTTGGTCGTATCCTGAGACAATGATGATGTCATTGAGTAATTATAAATATCTCTGAACATTTTTACTACACCTGTAAAATGATGTGAGGTTCTGTACAATGCCATGAATCTGTATTTATTTATTTCTTTTACATTACAATTTTTACTCCCTTATTCTAGAGTGATGGACACATAAATCCAGCTCAGAGTTTGAATCACTCACTGGGTTTACGCTGCACTTTTGTGTAAATAGAGTCATGAATTAAATCTGATTAAAGCTGGGTTTCTCCTCTTATAAAGGTCATTCAGATTTTGATTCCTTCCACCACAATATCCGTCCGTGGTTTAATCTAATGCAAAAAATAAATAAATAGGTTTCTGTTTCATGAATTAGTTTAAATTATAAACCTGAATTAGAGTGTGTGTAAAGTGCGGTGTGTTTCTGCTGGAGGTCGCTGTAGTCATGGTGATTTAGTCACTTCCTTCTGAGTTCTGAGAATTTTTGAAAGCCAAAGAGGCTCAGCACACACACACACACACACACAAACACACACACCCTAAAGAATATAGTAAATTCTGCCCCACAGTTTCCTTCAGTCTCATCAGTTAGAATTAACTGAATGTTTCAACTTCAATAAAAATAAAAACTCATTAAAAAAAAATTAATAACAGTAATAAAATAGGACATGTTTAATAGTGGGGATACGGTTGTGTAGTGGTTAGCACATGCACCTCACAGCAGGAAGGTCCTGGGTTCAAGTCCCGAGCTCAGTGAGGGCATTTCTCTTTGGAGTTTGCAGGTTCTCCCCCATGTTCCTGTGGGTTTCCTCTGGGTACTCTGTCTGGTCTTTTCCCACAGTCCAAAGACATGCACATTAGGACAACTGGCTATTCCAAATTCCCCTTAGATGTGAGTGTGAGTGGTGTGTTGGCCCTTCAATGGTCTGGCGATCTGTTCGGGGTGTACCTGTCTTCACTCAGTGTCGGCTAAAATCAAAATTTAAGGCTGTAAATCCAGATGTTCTTAGCACCTCTGAAATGTTCACATTCAGGTGAGAAAATCATCTGCAGTCATCATGCATGGAAACAAACTAATGGGACAGAGAGATCACACACACACACACACACACACACACACACACACACACACACACACACACACCTTTGTCATTCGTCTTGTGGTTAATCTTGTGCTCCTTATTCACACCAATCTAAACTGGGTGTGTGGCGACACCTGGCGGTCACCAGAAAAAAGTACAACCCGGATTTCTGCTCTTTTTTACAGCTTTATTAAAAGAAGAAAAACAGGTTAAATTATTTGTTTGTTCATTCATTCATTTTCTGAAGCGCTTAATCCTAACTAGGGCTGCAGGGAGGCTGGCGCCCATTTCAACCAACTCTGGGCGAGGCAAGTACAACCTGAACAGCTCGCCAAGCCATCACAGGGCAACACACACAACCAACCATTCACACTCACTCTCACACCTGGGGGAAATTTGGAACAGCCAATTAGCTTATTGTGCATGTCTTTGGACTGTGGGAGAAAACCAGAGTACCCAGAGGAAACCCACACAAGCACAAGGGGAACATGCAAACTACACACAGAAACGCCCCAAACCAGGGAATCGAACCCAGGACCTTCTTGCTGTGAGGCGGATGAGCTAAACACTGCAGCACCATGCGGCCCAGGATAAATTAATGAAACATGTCAGTTACTGGGGGTACACACCCCCTTCTCATAGATCAGGAAAGATTTAAGCTGTGGAACTCCGCCTGTATATGATATTTGCATCTCGGAATCTGATTGGTTCATTTGATGTATGAAGATAACATTCTACTTTAAAAGAAAATCAATTCAATTTCAGATTGGAGCTTTCTTCCCTGGAACTGAAGCCATAATATTTACAGAGACTCGAACTCTTTTGTTATTCAATTTAAATAAGATGTAAATCCTCAAGGTGATGTAAATCATTCTGGAACCCGATCCCATTTACAAAAGAACCACTGTGTGTGTTGATCTGACACATGACTTGATATGGACATGTAATGTATTATTCATTCATTTATTTATTTATTTATTTTTTTTTTTAAACCTATGTTTAAATAAAACCTGCACTGACACGATTCTGCTTTACTGCAGTAAAAACCACAAATTTATTGTGGATTTAAAAAAAAAAAAAAAGAGAGAGAGACTTTTTTTTAGCTCCTTAAAGAAGCTTTAACTGTTAAGTTACACAGTCAGGAGAAAAAGAAGAAATGAACAGGACGTGTGTGAAATGAAGCCACATCACTGAGTTCCAACCATCTTCAGACACGATCACATGACCGATCTCACCTTCACAAAATAAATCTACCCCAACCAGGGCCGGCTCAGGGTTACAAGAGCTTGTCTGTTGCATGTCATATTTTATTATTCATAAATCAGCAGCAGGAGGAAGTTCTATTCTTGAAGGTCCGGAAGTGGAAATGTTGGTCCCTGTGCTGGTGATTTTATTAAATATACAAATAAAATGGGGGTTTTATTTCAGACATTAATCCAGAAACACATAGAAACTTCTCGCTTCTGTTAATCCAGACATTAAAGCTTCTTTCAATGCATCAAGTGCTTTTTGTGTTTTGGGGTCATCGTCACTTCCTCCACACAGATGTGCTGAAGTTAAATTCACCCGTTTAGCAACACTGCAGCCGTCGCCCTCATGGACATGATCCACCCCTTCCCCATAAGCCCCACCCACAAATTCCAAAGATCGATGTAAAATCAATTTGATTTGAAACATGAAGTCTTTAAACACGGAGGAGCTGTGTGATGTCTGAAGTGAAGGTTTCAGTGACTGCTGGATTAATAAACACTGAACATGTCTCAACTGAGAGAAAACATCTGGATAAAAACACACCGTGAACATTTTACTTCTGAGTTCACTGGAACACTCAAAACTCCAACTAAACTCTGCGCTTGGGTACGTCAAGGTAAAAATCCTGGATCTAATCCAAAACATCCAATAAAATTAATTTCAAATAATTTCTACTACAAATAAGTGAAATGAGAGAGAGAGAGAGAGAGAAAAAGAGCATAATAAAGAGGAATACAGGCACAGAGTAAAGCTGTTGTACATCATGTTTTACATCCATTTATAAACTACAAAATAACAAAAACAAAAACACACTCGTCTTTTAACCAGTTATAGAACATCCACACGTCCACGTGTCCCCCTCCTCACTGAACACCACACCGGGGAAAAAAAAGGAAGGGGACACAAAACGTTACTTCAGGTTCATTTGTCTTTATCAGATTCTGTTTTTTCTTCTTTAGTTGACGTTTCTGATTCGGGGGATGACTCTTCATATCTGAGAGAAAGAGAGAAGGGGGCAGAGAGAGAGAGAGAGACACACACAGAGAGTGATGGGGGGCAGGTAGACAGAGAGAGCGAGAAAGAGACACAGAGACAGACACACACACACACACACAGCGAGATAGAGAGACAGACACAGAGAGAGCGAGAAAGAGACAGATAGAGAGGGAGAGAGAGAGACACACATACAGACAGCGAGATAGAGAGACAGACAGAAAGAGAAAGAAACACAGCGGAAGGCAGATAGAGAAACGCACAGACACACATAAAGAGACACATACAGCGCGAGAGACAGACACAGGGGGGAGAGGCAGGAGAGACAGAGAGATCAGTATTGAGAGTGAAGCAGTAATTAAAAACAGGATGATGCATTCAGATGCTGCCGCTGCAGTTGTAAAGTTGTTGCCATGGTGACTGATTGCATCATGTGTTGCACCTGAGCATGTACGCATCATGATGGTCAGGTGTTCATTAAAGAGAACCAGCTGCAAACATCAGCACAGAAACGCACATGCAGATTATTTCATGTACAGTAAGAAACAAACTGTGTACGTGTGTGTGTGTGTGTGTGTGTGTGGCCACACCCCTTCCTTTCCCCTTAACAGGTGAGATGCTGGTCAGTCGTCAGTCATTAGGAGGTGCAGTGGGAGGGCGGTGTGTGAGTGTACTATTAAAACCTCCAGGCTTATTTTACTCCACCAACACTGAACCTCCTTAATATTTAATAAGGGTGTAGCTGACATGGGCGTGTCCAACTCCGACAACCAGACCTTATGAATGTGCACCTTATTTGCATTCTACAGAATGAGTAAGCACAAAACAATGAGTTTTGAACAATTCAAACAATGAATATTAGCTAATCCAGCTAACAACAGAGCCATTAGAGTCAGTTAGCATTACAGCGCATGCTAACCAGTGGCGTTTCCTTCAGCATGAAAGCAGGGTGTGATGGAAGCAGCTGGGACAGAAACGTCACAGATATTAAGGGGGTGTGCGGGGGGCGGGGTTTGGGGGCCGTACCTGGCCGGGTTAAAAGGTGGAGAGGGTGTGTTGGCGGCGGCGGCGGGGGGAGGAGCTTAACGGGCTCTGCATGGAGTTGGCCAGGCTGGCGGGAGAACCGGAGACGGTGGGGAATCGGGTGAGACGCGGGGTGTGGGGCAACACCTCATCTGACGACTCGTAACTACGCATCCGAATGAAGGATAGAGATGAACGTAAATAAAGGACAGGAGACAGAGGACAGAGAAAACAGAGAAGGAAAAGAGAAAAGCAGTTGTTTAGAGGGAAAGTGAGAAGCTGTGTTTATATTTTATCATCTCGGTTACACTCTTGAAACCCAAACAGGTCAGTAGGAAACAGGTCGAACTGCAGCGCCAGGTCTCACGCTAACGTCATGGATTACATAACGCTACGTTTTCCTTACCATCAAAACAACGTCAATAAAACACACGTCACCAACATCACTGGTAAACGATCAGGAAAAAAGGTGCGTTTTACGTTAGCAAATATTTCTTACAAAATTGTTTTTGTTCACAATTTTCCAGAACATAAGCTCCGCCCCCAAATTCCAAAGCTCAAGGTGTGGTTTTAGTTTGTTGATTTGTTTAATTTTGTATCATATTTCACTAATGCTGAATTAAACATAATTCAGAAAAAATGCTCCAACATGAAACACCACCTCTTTAACCACAACACTCCACAACATTAAACTTAGCGTTTTAAACCCAAACCCATTAAACCCAACACTTGCCCTTTTAACTATAATGCACTATTCCTTTAAACACAACACCCCACCCCTTATAGCCCAACACCCCGTCCCTTAAAACCCAACACCTTTACCCATCAAACCCAACGCTCCGCTCCTTAAAACCCAACACCTTTACCCATCAAACCCAACGCTCCGCTCCTTAAAACCCAACACCCTACCCCTTAAAGCCCAGTACCTCTACCCATCAGGCCCTACGCTCCTCCCCTTTAAACACCCCTACCCATCAAACCCAATGCCCCACCACTTAAAACCCAACACCCTGACCCATCAAACCCAACACTCCGCTCCTTTAAACACCACACCCCTTCCCATTAAACCCAATGCTCCAGCCCTTCAAACCCAACACTCAACCACTGCCATCCCTTCAGAAGCAATGCTCCACCCCTTTAACTACAAACTATTAAAAATAAGATCTATCATTTATTGTAATAAGTGTAAACCTAGGACTGAACACTCCATGTGATGGCAGAGAAATTAAAGAAATAAAGAATCAAATTTTATAAAGTACAGGAAGTTAATGTGGTTCTAAATCAGTTATGGGGTTGATAATCCATCACATCTGTGAGAGGACATGTGAGCGACGCCGAGCCCCTCCCCTCACAGAAATGTATTACAGCGACTGTGTGTATTTCCTAAAGGTCACGACTTCACCGTTGGCATGGTTACCATCACCAGACCCCAAGTGCCCATCAGTTCATGTTCAGATCAGCTTCATTGCTTTAATTAATTCCTGCGCATCATAAATTGGCCACACCCACCACCTTTCACCTGCAGTGTGTGGAAAAACAAAGAGATTTTACCTGAACATCTCCGTCAGTTCCCCTTTCAATAGCGCTACGAACAGCGGGAAGCCCACGCACGCCGGGACCAGGTACAGCAAAGCAGGCTGGGGGAAAAAAAAAAAACCCACAACATACACACACCTCATCAGTACATACTCTCAGGTGGAAGTGAGAGAGTAAGTGTGTGCGTCTCTCACCTGAGCATGTTTGAAGGTGTGCATGACGAAGATGGTGAGGCCGAGACCAAAGATGTACGCCAGAAAACTGGTGTAGAAATATGTACGTGTGTTCTTCTTCAAACTGAGAGAGAAAGGGGGGTGGG
>JAQMYF010000003.1:28913252-28924185 GCA_030014195.1 Neosilurus mollespiculum
CTTCTTATCAGCCCAGCTGTTAGCTTTGTGTTTGTGAGCGGGTGGTTTATCAGTGTGTTGTGTGTGTGTGTGACAGAGCTGCACTGCTGCACCACTGATAGAAATAACGTGAATAACTGAATCTCTGGAACTGGTGTGTTTATCTTCACGCAGGTTCGCCTTCAGACACAGCCCAAGGCCTCGTGCAGTCAGTATGCGCTGTACACAGGGACCTTTGACTGCTTCCAGAAAACTCTGTCCAGAGAGGTTTCTTTAATTTATTCTTGTTTGATATCATTCTGATCAATAATTTGTGAGTAAATACAATCGTGGTAAATTTTCGTGTCATATCTTTTGATAGATCTCTGATGCACAACAACAACTCACTAATTAGATTTAAAACTACATTTTTATTTCTGTAACTTCTCTCTCGGTGACATGGTGTGGTACGGTTCAGCGAAAGATTAAAATGAATGAATGGATGAATGAATGAATGGGAGAGGGACTGAATGAATGAATGAATGGATGGATGAATGGATGGATGAATGGATGAATGAATGGGAGAGGGACTGAATGAATGAATGAATGGATGGATGAATGGATGGATGAATGGATGAATGGATGAACGGATTAATAAATGATTGAAAGAATGGATGGATGAATGAATGAAAGGATGGATGAATTAATGGATGATTGGATAAATGAACAAATGGATGAGTGAATGGATGAGTGAATGAATGAGTTAATGAATTATTGGATGGATGGATGGATGGGTGGATAAATAATAAATAATTGTATGAATGAATGGATGAATTATTGGATGGATGGATGGATGGATGGATAAATAATAAATGATTGTATGAATGAATGGATGACTGATTGGAATGAACGGATGGATGGATGGATGAATGGATGGATGAGTGAATGAATGAATGAATGGATAGATGGATAAATTAATAAATGATTGGATGAATGAATGAGTGAATGGGTGGATGAATTAATAAAAGAATGAACGAATGAATGGATTGATGGATTAATGAATGGATAAATGGATGAATGAATAAATTAATGTTAGAATGGATGAATGAATAGAGGAATGAATGAATGAATGAATGAATGAATGAATGAATGAATGAACGAATGAATGGAAAAATTGTCCTGGTGTAGTTATCAATAAAGAAACAAGTGAAAATGTAGTTCCTGGTTTGAACACTGGGTGTCACTGTGACATTAAGAAATGGCTTCCGGTCAGCGTCTCCTTTATTCTTTATTCAAGTTAATGTTATTCACAGTAATAAATAAAGTTAAAGTGCAACTTCACAGTCTTCCTTTAAATTAAAACAAAGAAGTAAAAACTCTTATAAAGTCTTGATGATAACTCTGCTATGCTATTTGCTAGTTGTGGAAGTCGCCATGATAAGAGTACAGTCGTAAAGTGATTACACGGATGGATGTTGGGTCCCATTGCTGTCGCATCTGTTAAAGTTTAGGATCTAAAATAGTCCTGCCTTATTAAAAACTTCTGCCTTTGTTTAAGTATGAATGAGGTTCGTTGTTCAGTCTGATGTCAACGTTCCTGAGCATGGTTAGAGGAAGTGGATCTTGTGTCTAGTCCCATCCTCTCCTCATCACTTTCTCCTTCTCTCCTCTGCTGGTTCTCCGTGTTGTAGGGAGTGCTGGGTTTGTATAAAGGAATGGGAGCGCCGCTGGCCGGAGTGGCTCCGATGATGGCCGTCAGCTTCTTCGGATTTGGACTCGGAAAGCAGCTGCTGCAGAGCGACCCGTCCATTCCAGTCACGTCAGTATGAAGGAGAGACACGCAGTGGAGGTGGAGAAGATTAGGAGGAGAGCGCAGGGGTGGAGATGGACCGTAATAAAGAGACAGCAAGTTCTGTAGCATAAACAGGAAGTTTTTAGATAAGAAATTAAAAATAGGGAGAATTTTAAGATCTACATTTTGAAAACATGTTCCTCTTTTTATTTTCCTAAAAAATCTTGATATTTAAATATAGGTGTGTCACCAAATGAACACTGTCTATCAAAAAATGTCACACACTTTAATATTTCGTGGTCCCGCCTCTAACACTGATTACACAGTGCACCCGTGGCACTGTTTTTGATAAACTTATGCAGTGTCACAACTTTAATTTCAGTCCAGAGTTATTTGACTTTTTACCCTGAGATCTTGTGTTGATGATGTGAGAGTGGAACCACTGTGTAAAATCTTCTCCAGCATCACAATCACTTCTGATCTGTACCACCAGGAAGAAAAGGTGAACTGATGTGATAACCTGCTCATTCAGTACATTCAGGTCATCCACTGACTTCATTTTATTGCCACATTAATGTTGCTGAGCCTTGACTGGAGCAAGTGAGGCCACCCCAGATCATAAGCCAGAGGCTTGTACAGTGGGTGCTCTACATGATCAGTATATCGCTTTATGTGCTTCCCTTCTTACCCTGGGTCAATCTGGACTCATCAGATCACATGACCTTTTTTCATCGCTCCAGACTTGGCTCTTGTGTGTGTGCATGTTTGTGTGTGTGTGTGTGTGTGTGTGTGTCTGTGTCTGTGTCTGTGTCTGTGTACGTGCAGTACTTCCACTTTTCACTCGTCCAACTGACTCCTGTGTTTCAGCTCCACACAGACACTTCTGGCGGGAATGTTAGCCGGAGTTTTCACTACAGTCATTGTAGCTCCAGGAGAGAGGATAAAGTGTCTCCTTCAGGCATGAACACACACACACACACACACACACACACACACACACACACACATACACACACTCGCACATCTGTGATTAGATTGGATTTTAGTTCACTTCAGATTAAAGTGTCAGTAAATCACAAACCTATACTGTATGCTGTCTCTGATACTTAACTACTGACCTCTCTCTCTCTCTCTCTCTCTCTCTCTCTCTCTCTCTCTCTCTGTGTGTGTGTGTGTGTGTGTGTGTGTGTTAGGTACAGTCCATCAGTGGGCAGCGGAAATACACCGGGCCACTGGACTGTGCAGTGAAACTGTATAAACAACAGGGTATTCGCAGTGTGTATAAAGGGACCATCTTCACTCTGATTAGAGGTGTGTGTGTGTGTGTGTGTGTGTGTGTGTGTGTCTGTGTGTGTGTGTGTGTGTGTGTGTGTGTGTGTGTGATGAACCATGTGACCTCTCCTGTGTTCTTTTATTCTTTCAGATGTCCCTTCTTCTGGTCTCTACTTCTTAACGTACGAATACCTAAAAAATATCCTCACTCCTGAGGGCGAGAGGTAAACACCACACTGCTTTATCTCCTGATAGACTAGGAGTTATCATGAAATAATCATTCTAATCCTATCTCTCTCTCTTTCTTTCTCATACACACACACACACACACACACATACACACATACACACACACACACACACACACACACTCACACATGCACACACAGTGTGGATAGACTCAGCACTCCAAGGATTCTTTTGGCTGGAGGAACTGCTGGAATTGTGAACTGGGCCATCGCTCTTCCACCCGACGTCCTCAAATCCAACTTCCAGACAGGTGAGTTCATCTTTTTCTCCACATTATTATTATTAATGTTTATTTTAATTATTTAAGAGGTGAAGGCAGGGAGGAGATGGTGTACTTATCTCAGGCGTGTTGGGAGAGATCTGTGTATCTGGACACTGGACCTTCAGATTAATAAGAAAATGAAGCACTGTAATCAGTATCTGGTTCTTACCAGAGCTGGAACTGATCCCATATCCTTCAGTACTCATATTGTTGCCAGACCACTGGAGGACAACACACACACACAACCATTCACACTCACACTCACATCTAGGGGCAATTTGAAACAACCAGTTGGCCTACTGTGCATGTCTTTGTACTGTGGAAGGAAACCGGAGTATGCAGAGGAAGCCCACACAAGGAAAGGGAGAACAATCGAACTCCTCCCAGAAACATTCTCACTGAGCCTGGAACTCAAACCCAGGACCTTCTTGCTGTAAAGCAGACAGGCTAACAACTACACGACCATGCTGCCTACTGTTTTAAACTTTTAAACTTTATTTTAAACTTACATGCAGATGTGGACAGATGTGGACAGATGTGCAGTGCGATGGTGCAGTTTGAATTTATTTTGGTAACACAGCTCTAGTTTTGTAGAGGTGATGCTGATGTTTTTCTTATGGAGTTTATAGAGTTTATAGAGTTTGTAGAGTTTGTAGAGTTCATAGAGTTCATAGAGTTTATAGAGTTTGTAGAGTTTATAGAGTTTGAGCTGATGATTTTAAACACTATTATTTTTACCGCAACAAAAATAAAAGAATAGATTTCCAGGTCCCACAGTGGTTTATTGATGAAAAATATGAAAGAAATAATACACAAAACAAGAAATATCGGCAAAATCTGAAAAAGTTCAGAGTGGGTGTTCTGTAAGAAAGCGCTGCGACAAAACTGACTCACATGCAGCAGGCAGCTTGTACGTCGGAGTGAGTGTTCCTTGAGCAAGCGCTGTGTGACGAAACTGACGTGCACACGCTGCCCGGGGGATGCTAGATTGTTCGACAACCGAGCATTTGTGCCGCAACCAAGCGCATTAATGGCCCTGAAATTTTGTTCGAATAGGAAGCTGTTTGAAAACTGAGGTTCAACTGTATATAATTTTCTCTGTATTAATGTTATTTATTTAATAATCAGCCAACATGTTTTAAATATTAAAAGCCAAACACTTTAAATGAAATTCTTTAATTTAAAAATAAACTGTTGGGTATTTATTTGCTTAAAATTTAACTTTGTTATCCTCTACATGGCGTACAGATGTTGTACTCACTCAGTGAGCTCAGTGATGTGTGTGATGTGTGTTTAGCTGCTGACGGACGTTACTCAGGTTTAGTGGATGTTTTGCGAATTCTGCTGAGAGAGGAAGGAGTCGGAGCACTGTATAAAGGCCTGAGCGCTGTCATGCTGCGAGCGTTTCCTGCTAATGCGGTGTGTCTTACAGGACCTCACACACCCACACACACACACACACACACACACCTGATTTGGTGTCAAATGTTAAATGGTGGTGCAAGTTATTATTAAGTTTATTTATAAGGTTATTATTAAGGTAATTATTAAGTTTATTATTAAGGTAATTATTAGGTGCTTGTGGTTTATTTATTGTCTCTTTGTGTTATTTGATTCTCAGGCTTGTTTTTTGGGATTTGAATTAGCTCTAAAATGCTTAAACTGGCTGGCGCCACACTGGTGACCTCTACACAACCCCATCACGACCTCGCATTACTCCCATTTTTCTGGCAGATGAAGAATTCTGACGTCATATTAAAGTTTTAAATTTCACCTCCTGTTCTATGTTAATAAAAGTGTTTATGGTGTATTTTTTTAAATTAAAATGTAAATTTACCCTTGTAATATTGTTACCTCCAACAGGGAGGCTATGTTTTTGTTTGTTTGTTTGTTAGCAACTTTATATAAAGAAAGAATCTATTTTGATGAATTGTTTTGGAGGGGTGGACTACGGCCCAAGTAACACTCCGTTAGATTTTGGTGCTGATTCGGATCATGATCCGGATCTAGGAATCTTTTAAAGAATATTTTACTATTATATTTAGGGGCAATTAACAATTTTAATGTTTAACTCCATAAGTAAAAATTACAGAACAATATCGACATAAGATCTTTCACAAACCAAAGATTCATCGGGATCCATCTAGCACTCTAGATCTGATGACCTGGAATGGTGAAGTATAATTCTAAAAATTACATTTTATTAATGTTTAGCAGAAATGAAAATAAGGAGAAATGGGCTGCCTTGATGGAGGTTTGCACTCTCTGAGTTCTTCTAAATGTCTTAATTATTGTCATATAATATTATGAAAAAAACAAATGTATTATTATTATTATTATTATTATTATTATTATTATTATTATCAGCTGAAGATATTTCAGATGAAAGGCACAATAAGTGGATTTGTTATTTAAAAATAAAGCTGAAGGGGAAAGTTTTATTTAAAAAGAGACACCGATTGAGTAACACTTGCTTCCTTATGGAACTTCTGTAAACCAGTGTTTATTGTTGAAATGATTAACTGAATAACATTTGTAATAATTCTGCACTGCAACGACCCTTTGACTGTTCCACATTACAGCAGGATTTACAGTGGAACCTCGGTTTTTGAACAGCTCCCTTTTCAAAAGTTCAGAGCCATAACTGCCGGCTGTGTGTGTCAGTCTCGTCACACTGCGCTTGGTTAGAACACCCACTCTGAACTTTTGTCAGATTTTGGCGATATTTCTTGTGTTGTGTATTATTTCTTTTATATTTTGAATCGATAAGCCACTCTGGGACCTGGGAAATCTACTGAAAGTGTAAAGGCAAAAAGGAAAATAGTGAGAATAAACGATAGAAGTGAAGAGAGAAGTCATATGAAAGTATGAAAATGGCGTTGGTGTCTGGTCCATGAAACTTTCTTATTTAAAACTCATTCAACTGCTTAAACCTAATTAGGGTCGTGGAGATCCATCTCAGCCAACACTGGGCGAGGGCAGAGTACACCCTGGACAGCTCGCCATGCCATTGCAGGCAATGCAGCCTACTCTTGACGAAAATCAGCAATGGTTCTTCTACATGTCTCTCACCACAGACAGTGAGAGACATGGCCGGCTGAGCTGCACATGGGGGACAGCAGTGACATCCTGCTGGTAGTCGGGCTTGAACCCCGGGATCAGAAATCCAGCACCCCGCCACCGGGCCACCACTTCCCCTTTATTTAAAACTGTATTCTTTATTCAGTTGGTTCAGGTAATAAATTAAATTGTCTTTTCTTACTTAAAACTTTGTTCTTTATTCAGTTGGTAGTCATTATAATACGATTGTGGAGTGAGGAACAGATTCATCCCATTTTACATTTAACTAGGAACAAAAATGGTTAACACTCTGTACATTAAACTCTTTCCTAAATCAAAACTTAGCTCTGTGTCATCACCTTGATCCTGTACTCACACTAAGTGATGAATGATATCATTTCCTGTGTGTGTGTGTGTGTGTGTGTGTGTGTGTGTGTGTGTGTGTGTGTGTGTGTTTTGATGTGGAAATCACCAACCTGGCAACCCATAGTGAGAGGTGACATTAGGGCGGAGGCCTGTTTGGGATCCATGTAACACACACAGACACACACACTCTCTCTGATGGTGGTGTTGAAGAGGAAGCTGCAGGATGGATGAGGAATATGATGTGATAGTTTTGGGAACCGGCTTGACGGTAAGATTCACTTTATTAATTACAAAATCTAATAATAATTCTAATAAAATAAATAATTATCTTTAATCTGCTTGAGTTTCTATAATTAAATTATTATCTACAGAATAACCTGGATACATTACACACACACACACACACACACACACACACACACACACAGCTTTAAAATCCTGATCACATTCATACACATTTGTATTTATATTTATTTATGTCACTTTAAAGTGCATTTTATTACTTATTCAATAAATAAACAAATAAGTAACATTATGTAACTATGTGTTTATTTTATGTAATATCCCTAAAAACATTTCAGTAAATAAAATTATCAACTGTCCTGCAGTTCCAGTCTGATGGATGCTACGTGGTACTGGCGGTGTTGCTCTGGGCTGGGTTTTTTTTTTCGCACCCACATTCTAAAATCGTCGCTCGGATTGGCTGGAACGTTCTTAGTTCCTGAGCTGTGATTTGCTAGTTTCCACCACGTGCATTATGATGATAAGGCCGCTGAGAAGTCGATGACGTCGCCGGAGCAACCGCAGAATAAGGGCGGGCGAGTGAGGACGAAGTGTACAGCAATTTATTGTTTATAATATCAGTATACATTGCTCTGCTTCTCATTGTGTTTGGAAGAGATTATAGCGATTTCATACACGAAATTCGTTCAGGTCATCAAGCAACGTCTACGAGCTGTTGGCCAATAAGCGAGAAGGAGGCGGGGGATGCAGAATATGGGTGTGCAAAATAACGATTTTTATTTTTAATTCACGCCCTTTGTTTTCATCTCCAGTCTGAAACCAGATGAGATTAAATCAAATTCAGAAACTTTAAAATAAACTGATTCACAAACAACATATAAACATGTTTATTTACACACACTTCCGGGTTGTGATGTCATGTGTTACAGCCTGCAATGCCGGAAACGCAAAACCTACAGGACTAGTGTCATATTACACACACACACACACATCAGCAATATCAGTCTGACAAGCAGCTTATTAACATAAAGGACTCATAAGAGAGTCACTTCAGAGTATTAATATTAATAAACTTTAAATAGGTTCTTAAGAAGGTTTTTTATTTAAGATAAAAATTAATTTAAAGACTGTCACGCACTTGTTCTTTTCATTCATTCATATTTAGTGAGCTCTTTATCCTGGTGCAGATGTAACTCAGTTTATCATAGGACAGACACACACACACACACACACACAAACACACACACACACACACACACACACACACACACACACAGTTGTGAGACTCTGGATCTGGCTCCATCTAATGAGTCACTGAAGATAAAGTGATATTTATGTAATTCTTTTATGATGTTTTGTTTGTTTGTTTGTTTGTTTTGCTGGTCAGGAGTGCATCCTGTCCGGGATCCTGTCTGTTAACGGAAAGAAGGTTCTGCACATGGACAGGAACCCGTATTACGGTGGGGAGAGTTCTTCCATCACACCACTGGAGGAGGTAAAATCATCTGCAAATCTCACCTTATAACTTACTACAAACAAAGAAACAAATAAATGATAATAATAAGTAGAGAAGAGACGTCATTACGGTGCAGGTGTAGGAGACGACGCAGATGCAGGAGTCAATAACGATGGAGTTATTATAAACGGGAATACACACAGACTGAGAAAAAAGAAATTCCGTGCAGTCAACAAGAATTCTGAAGCTGTTAAAGCTCAGAAGCTCCAGTACAGTTGCGCATGTATAAACGTAGATCGGCAGTGTGTGAGACGTTGTGTTCATGATCCACAGCTCTACAAGTACTTCGGTCTCCCGGAGACACCGCCCGAGTCCATGGGCCGCAGACGAGACTGGAATGTCGATCTCATTCCCAAGTTCCTCATGGCTAATGGTGAGCGCTCAGTCTCTCCTCCAGAGTGCGTTTTATCTGTGATTCTTCTGGTTATGTTGAATATAGTGAGATACAGAAGAGTTTGATGGGATTTCAGGACTTTGTGAAGGTGTTTGTGTTTCGGTGTTGCTGCAGGTCAGCTGGTGAAAATGTTGCTGTACACAGAAGTGACTCGTTATCTGGACTTTAAAGTCATCGAGGGAAGTTTTGTGTATAATAAAGGACAAATCTTCAAGGTTCCATCGACTGAATCTGAGGCGCTGGTATCCAGTGAGTCTCTTCTTCTGTTTACTCTAATTACAACTGATTAGAGAAGAGATCTTTGATGATTAAATTCATGATTAAATAAGAGATTGGTGATTTTTAAATTTGTGATTAAAGGTGAAATCACTGATTTTTAAAATTCATGATTAAAGGTGGGATTGGTGATTTTTAAAGTTGTGATTAAAGGTATGTGATTAAAGATAAATGTGATATAAATTATTTTTATATTCATAATTAAAGGTAAAATCTGGGATTTTTAAATTCATGATTAAAGGTAAGATGTGAATCAGTATAATCACTTTAAACAAGTCCTGGTACAGGCTTAAATAACTTTATTTCTCGCCATTAATAACTCATCACGGGAAGACAAATAAACTCATTATCACGAGAAAACAACATAAATATCTCATTATTTTGAGAAAACAAAGGGAAAAAAATGCATGAATGAACATTCGCTTGGGGCTTCTGTGAAAGTCTATGAAATGTAAAATGTTTTTGTTCATTCGGTTGTTTTTGATTACTCTGCTCAGATCTGATGGGCATGCTTGAGAAGAGAAGGTTCCGTACGTTCCTGGTTTTCGTGGCCAACTTTGACGAGAACAACCCCAAGACCTTCGAGGGCGTAGACCCCAGGAGCACCACAATGCGTGACGTGTATAAGAAGTTTGACCTGGGCCAGGATGTGATCGATTTCACAGGCCACGCCCTGGCACTCTACAGGACGGATGAGTAAGAAGATTAAGTTCCTCATGATGAAGCTGCAGCGCTTTAATCAGAGCGTTTTACTATTAATTATTGCTTTATTACCTGTCTCCTGAGTGCGCTGGTGAACAACTGACTGCTATGTCTTTCCTGTAGTTACTTGGAGCAGCCATGTCTGGAGACCATTAACCGAATTAAACTGTACAGTGAGTCTCTGGCGCGTTATGGGAGGAGCCCGTATCTCTACCCGCTGTACGGACTCGGAGAACTGCCGCAAGGATTTGCCCGGTAAACCCCTTACACACAAATACACACACTCTCTCTCTACCTCTCTACATTCCTTGATTATATATGGAGTTGTATGAACAGAGTCATGTGTTTTTCTTCTTGTTTAGATTAAGTGCGATTTATGGAGGTACCTACATGCTGAATAAACCTGTGGATGGGATCGTTATGGAGAACGGGCGTGTGGTTGGGGTGAAGTCTGAGGGGGAGGTACCGTACACTCTTTTAATTATTTATTTACCTTGACAGCATAAACGCTGTGTGAATAAACCTGAAACAAATAATAACTATATCTTTAAATCTGATTCTGTTTTAACATTTACAACACTGTAATCAGACTTTAAACATCAGAACAGGGCCGCACCTCGCCTCTTGCTCTCTTCATTTCACATTTTAATTGGAGCTGGAAATAATTTTAATACATTCAAATATCAATGAATCTGAAATATTCAACTCTCACAGAGTAACAAGGAGGCTACAGTAAACATCACAAACAAGTGGAGAGTTTGTTGTTGATAAGATAAGAGATCTCTGTTTAGCAGCAAGTATAAAATGCACAGAAGACATCTAGGGTATATACACAAAGCTGTA
>JAQMYF010000003.1:28979210-28990601 GCA_030014195.1 Neosilurus mollespiculum
ACACACACACACACACACACACACACACACACACACACACACACACACACACACACACACACACACACACTCACTGCAGCTCAACAAAAATTACAAACAGATTCTTGTTTCTAGATTCCTGTCTTTAAAAAAATCAGTTCATAAATATAATAATCAATCCAATCCAGTAACAGTATAAAGGCACTGTGTGTGTGTGTGTGTGTGTGTGTGTGTGTGTGTGTGTGTAGTTTTCTCCTGGTTGAATGAATTCTCAGTAAATTAGATTGTCTCTGCCTCAGCCTCAGCTGATGCTCAGGAGGTTCATGTTACATCATCAGGACATGACTGACGGCGTGTTTGTGTATGAATTCAGTCCTGAGTAAAAATTAATATTGAGATTATACAACAAAATAAATCTATTGCATAAATGTATAGCATAGGAAAGTGTTTTCTCTAAACTGTGTATCTGGTGAAAGAATTGTTACCCTCAAGAAGTCTTTATAAACTAAACGCTGTTAGGTTTTACATGCTGCCGTTTCTGTATGAGTTTTTTCTCTGTAATAAGAGCAGCTGATGAGGCGTTTAACATTGTAATCAGGATTGACTGACAGTTGTGTAGATGTTTAGAATTCTCCAGTATTGAGTGAGACTCCCCTGGAAGCCTCGCCCCTTTCCCCAGATTTCATCTCGAGTCGATTTTGTGATTGAAAGCTGTGCTGATACACAGAATGTTTTCATTAATAAACTCTAGTGTGTGTTCTTTTGATTTGTCATCGACTTGTACTCTCCGTTCTCAAACACAGTACTAAAGTGAGATAAGAGGAAGGGGGCGGGGCTTTCTTATGGATAATTAATATCACAGAGCTCAGTACATCCACTAAATATTCTGGGTTTCCTGTAGAAATAATTCTCTGCAGTTTTTATCGGCTGAAGATGAAAACTTTTTTGGATTGTTAATACGTCTCTCTACGATATGTTTTTCAGAGTGTTTGTGTTCAGTGTTTTGGAGAGAGGTGTTCCTGTTTACATGTTTACAAGTGTTAAATTAAATGTTAGGAGATGCTTAAGATGAAAATAAACTTGTTTCATGCTTTATTTCGATTTGTCTGCATTTATTTGTGGCATGATCATGTAGTGGTTACCATGACGGTCTCGCAGCGAGAAGGTCCTGCGTTCGAGTCGCGGGCTCGGTGAGGGCGTTTCTGTGTGGAGTTTGCAGGTTCTTTCTGTTCTTGTGAGGGTTTTTCTTTGGGTACTTCAGGTTCCTTCCACAGTCCAAAAGCATGCACATTAGGCTAATTGGATATTCTTCACTGCCCCTAGGTGTGTGAGTGTTAATGGTTGTGTTGACCTGTATTGGATTGAGGAGATGTTCAGGGTGTGCCCTGCCTTTGTTTAGTGTCAGTTGAGATGGACTCCAGCCTCCCTGTGACCCCAGTAGGATTAAGCAGTTCAGGAAGTGAATGAATGAATGAATGTGTGCATTTATTTAAAGGGTACCAATATTTCTGGAGTGTACAGATTGTACTGTAAGAGTTTCTGTGATATCGTGGATCAGTAGACGTACATGAGCTGCAGTTCCACATAATTTTATCACAGTAAAAGATCATTGATGTCCTTCATCTGTGTGATTGACAGTGTTTTTTCCCCCTCCTCTTTTCTCTCTTAGTGTTTGAGGAAGTTCTCTCTGTGGCAGTCATCTTCGTTCTCCAGCCAGCTTCACTCCGTCCGCAAACATGTCCGGCTCCTACGATGAATTCGCTGCCGCTGCTGATGAGCCCATGGACAGTTTTTGGGAGGTATGTGCGTTTTACTTATTCAGCACTTCATCAATACTGGTGTTGTGTTTTTGCCAGTGTGTGTGTGTGTGTGTGTGTGTGTGTGTGTGTGTGTGTGATAAAAGTTAAATGCACAGAAGCCACATTGTGCTTCATGTCTGAATCTGCCAGAAAACAACAACGGCTTCTCAGAGGGGTTTCACCACCTGCTGCGCTTCTTCAAAGCGCCCCTTCTTCTGGATGTTGGAGAGTTTTTCTATGTTCAAGTTGCACTTTTGTCATGTCAGCTCCTGCATTTTAAACTAAACAAGATCGCGACCTCACACACCTCTAACTGATGAGTTATCTGGCTAAACGTCTGGCTCGCTGTTATTTCATTACGTTCTTTTCTGTTATGATGTTTAGGTCTGTTGTGTCATCAGAGACTCATCTGTCGTTTTATTCATTCATATTTTGAATCAGTGTTATGATTACTGAGTAAATTTATTAAATGTTACGTGATGGGCGTTTGTGATATTTTGGGGTTTTTTGTCCTGACACACTGCACTTGTGTAGAATTCCAAATATAAATATATGGAAATCTACTGGTTCCGTCTACCTAAATTATTCCCTCATCAACCTCGAGACCAGGGATGGGCTGTATTTATATAATCTTCTATAACAATATAAATAACTTATATAATGTTAATGGTATATATCGTGATTATAATATTTTTTCCCATTCATTTAATTAATGGCTTAAAATTACCACACTGTACTTTCATCACATTTTATTATTTTCTTCTTTTATAAGGAATAAATAAATTCTGACCTGCCAATCTTCATGTAAACATATCAATTCAATGTCAGTGCCATGTTTGAGGCTAGGCATTAAATACTTGGGATTTGGGGGCTAACTAACTCTCTGAAACCCAGCTTTTCAATGGTATGAATTAGGACCATGTTCTTACAGAAATGTTCAATAGAGTGTGTGTAATTTTCTTCTATCATCAATATTTCTTGTCATATGGATTGCCTCTGGGAAAAAAGCTGTTTATATTATTAATTTAGTTTCAAACCTTGCACCCACTGTGCACCCCATCATTACGCCGAGCAGATTTCTTATGAAAACGTCAATATTCCTCAAAAATAATGTTAATGCTAAATCTGTTATGCAGAATTTTATAAAGTTTCCACCTTTTTTAATCTTCATTTAGTGATATAACCAAAACTTCATGTTATGCTATAAATCATTTCATATTCCTCACTTATTTTCCGAACTGGTTAATCCTACTTGGGTTGCAGGGAGGCTGGTGCCTATCTCAGCTGACACTGGGCGATGGCAGGGTACACCCTAAACAGCTCGCCAAACCATTGCAGTGTTGTGTACCGTGAATGCTGGCTCCCCTTGTGCTGGCTCCCCCTTGTGTCGTGGTGGTGTAATTGTTGTGGTGGTGTAATTAAATGAATGAATGAATCAACATGTCATGCATAAGCGTGATATGTTGATTCATTCATTCATTCATTCATTTTCCATGATGCTTAATCCTAATTAGGCACCATCACAGCCACCTTTGGGCGAAGGCGGGGTACACCCTGAACAGCTTGCCAGACCAATGCAAGGCCAGGCATTATATTTTATATAATATATATTTTCCAATGTGTTATAAACGGTATAAAAATCGAATGTTGGGCAAATTATACCGTCATATCACTCAATTCTAGACTGACGACATTATAACCTTGACCTCTTTATAGATAATGTTATAGCAGTGATAAACTATCATTCTCTCTCCACTTCTCTTCTCGCTCTCTAAGTTTAATAACAGAAAATTTGGGGCGTGTCATGTGACCGAGGAACTGTAAAGAAGTGTAAACCCCTCGGTTCTGATGATTTTTTATCTCTGACTGTTACAGAGTGCTGAAACTAGAGACTCCTTCCTTACACATTACAGAAATAACAGAATACATTTTTAAATCTGTTTATGTGGCGCATCTGAACTTACTGGACGGAGAGAAGTAATTATAAATAAAGCTGTGATGTGCAGCTGCACTATTGTCAGAGCCGCCGGTCTGGAAAATGAATGAAACACTTCCTGACCAATCAGGATGCAGAGCTTAGACCGTGTTTCCTGTCCAGTTATGTTTACTGTAAGTGGTGTGGTGAAGAGTGACGGATTACACTCTGCTGTGGTTCACCCTCGCTCATCTCTCACCCCTCGTGAACGCCTGCAGAGCGAGCTCCAGCACCACCACGGCTAATAAACAAACCTGCACCACGCCGAGCTCCAGAAATAGACTAGCTCCGTGTGCTGATGCGCCGTGAACGATGATGTGAAATGAAACAAGATATTTTATTTCTCTCAGCTGCACTGTGTGTATTTTTTTTATCTATTAGCTCTGCAGTTTTGTAAAACTCCGACTCAGTGTGATCGTCATCATTGATCTGAGTGTCTCAAGGATTTTCTTTATCACTCAGCAGCACTGCAGAATGAACTACAGCAGCTGAGCTCAACAACTAAATTACATTCAATTGAACTCACATTTATTCACATCAATATTATATCCAACATTTCAATTCTGGGCTCCCTAGTGGCGCATCGACAAGGTGCCCAGGTCACTCACAGCGATCACCAGCCAATCATGGGTGTCTGTGAGCTCATTCGTACAAGGATAGCGCTTTCGCTCCAAGTGTGTTAGACCGCCCCCAAATACGCATGCGCAGCAGTTTGTAAAAAGGCGGGTGGTAGCATTGCATGCCATGGAGGGGGCATTTGCGTGTTTTCGCCCCTCCCTGGTTGGTGGTGGTCATGTGATAGAGGAGGCAATACTTAAAGGGTGGGAATTGGATACGACTAAATTAGTGGAGAAAATGGGGGAAATGCAAAAAAATAAAATAAAAATAAAAACATAATAATAATTTAATTTTGGGGAATCATGGGAAATAAAGCAGAATAACAGAAACATCTATTTATATTATTTATTATATTATTATATGAGTGTATGTGTTTGTGTATGTCTAAATGTTTGTGAGCGTGTGTGTGTGTGTGTGTGTGTGTGTGATTTTTATGTGATGTTGTCTCTCAGTGTTTCTTGGCCGAGGATATCAGAGTGTTTGTAGGAGGTGAGTGCCGTAATCATGTAGAAGAGGATTAATGCAAGCAGAGCTGGCACACACACACACACACACACACACACACGCACACACATGCGCACACGCACACACATGTAAACACAGCAATAAACATCATTGCATAACTCCACATGCACAGGCACGAGCTGAGCTGCTAATACTGCTCTTGCGTTGTATTTTGGACATGTTACAGAATGAGTGTGGAGTTTTTAGAGTTCAGGAAAGATATACAAGAACCTGAACAATAAAACCATCAACCAATAAAAGAACCCCAGATCATTTAATGATTTCCAATAGGATTTTTCCATATCACCACCTTAATTTTTACTTCTGCAACCACAAACATGTGTCTGGTACACACGCTCCTAAATGTTCTTCAGTTACTGGAACAGCATGAGAACTATACTAGAGGAACCCTGCCCTAAAGCCTACAGCCCATCAGTACACTGTTAGAAAAAGCTTTCAGTCTCCTACCCTCATATGTTCTTTGCTTTTTTTCCTCTCGAGGAACCTTTTTGAATTCTTTATCATCTCCACACAGTGATTTTCTCTTTCAGATCTTAAAGATCAAACAGAACCTCTTTGGTTATGGTCTCATGAGGGAGTTCACATTTAGGAGAGGTTCCATGTAGAATGTTATTTTGAAAGCTAAAAACATTAACCATTCAAAGAACCCTCTGGTGTTCCTTTCAAGTATAAACTGATTTCATGAATGTCCCGACCCGTAGAACATGAGAGGATAACTGGAGATAAATGAGTAAAATGAAATGAACACTCTTCTTCTGATGCTCATGATGATTGATGACCTCCACCCTGTTTTTAACGCACCTTTACCGTTTTTCTCATAGGTGGGTCACTACAAGCGTGCCGTGAAGAGAATTGACGATGGCCATCGACTTTGCAACGATCTCATGAACTGCCTTCAGGAGCGCTCCAAGATCGAGAAGGCGTACAGTCAGCAGCTCACTGAGTGGTCTAAGAGATGGAGGCAGCTGATTGAGAAAGGTCAGGAGGTCAAGCTATTCCCCTGTAGATCCATAAGCTGCAGGTCACAGCTTTAAACCTGGTGATGTAACGATGGGAAAGAAATATTCAGATTTTTTTATTTTTAGTATTTAATACATTCATCCATTCATTTTCTGAACTGCCTTATCCTTTATTAGGGTCGAGGGGAGGATGGTGCCCATCTCAACCGACTCTGGGCAAAGGTGGGGTACACCCTGAACAGCTTGCCAGGCCATTGCAGGGCAACATACACACAACCATTCACACTAATTTTCACACCTACGGGCAATTTGAAACAGCCAATTAGCCTAGCGTGCATGTTTTTGGACTGTGGGAGGAAAGCGGAGTACCTGGAGGAAACCCCCTCAAGCACAAGCAAACTCCACACAGCTGAGCCTTCTTGCTGTGAGGCGAACATTCTAACCACTACACCACCGTGCTACCTGCATTTAGGGTTACAGCAATAAGGTCCTGGGTTTGACTCCCGGGCTCGGCAAGGGCGTTTTTGTGTGAAGTTTGACTAAAGACATGCACATTAGGCTATATGGTTGTTCCAAATTGCTCCTAAGCGTGAGTGTGATTGCGAGTGTGAATGATTGTGTGTGTGTTTCCCTGCAATGTCTGGAGAGCTGTTCAGGGTGTACCCCGTCTTAGCCCAGAGTCGGCTCCAGCCTCCGAAATGAATGAATGAATGAAAGGAACTGCAGATTTACACATAATGTCTTTTCTTGCTATAACAATAATCACTGAAAATGTAAAATTAAAAATTCACGAATAAAGGGAAGAGAATGAGGACACCGCAGAGGCCCAGCGTTAGCATCATGTTGGCATGGCAGGACGTCTACAGTAAAAAGGAATTTGGTTCCTGCATCTGTTTATTTCATTCCTCTCAGCAAACCATCTTTTTCCAAAATTACAAAGATTTCTCTGATGATGTCAAAATGACAGGAGATTGTCAGGAGATTAGCTCATCCATGCTAGCTCTTTTACTTTCTTTAAGAAAACAGTTCTGAGTTCCGAATGGTTGTCTTGTTGAAATCTTCCTTTCCTTTCATGTCGTGTAAATCCCCAGAGCAGCAGAAGCAGCTCTGTATCCTGATGCTCCCTCCAAAGTGTATCACTGTAGGTCTGGTGTTCGAAGTGTTTTTGAGATCATACACATCCCTTCTGTCTCCGAGCTGAATTATTGCCAGATCTATTCTAATTTTATCATATCTGAGTATTGAATTCTTAACGAGTTCTGATTGGTGATCCTGCTGTTGTGCGTCACTTTGCGTGAGGTTTAGGACCTGAGACAGTCGCGGTGCTGCTCCTGTTTACTGTTTTGTGTGGATTATAGCTCTGTACAACTGTAAAACTAAGCTACTGACCAACAGGACTAGTGAAATTATGAAACTACTAGCCCTCCTTCATATGTACTGGTCAGGAACACTATCTTCTTAGCCTATTGGATTTGTCAGGTCACCAGCAGGATGACTCACTAGCTAAATTCACTCACCCTGCAGATTTCTGACTCGCCACGGGCCAGCGGACTCGTGTTAATTTCCACCCCTGCTGCTGTCTACACTCTTACCTTCTTTATCATTACTCTGAGAGCGTGGTGTGAACTCTTGTGAACTGTCATGATAAGGTGCGGTTCCATCATCCATTTACACTAACCGGGATGTTTAAGGACTCTTTAGCTTTGTGGGTGAGAACCAGAGAACTTTAGGAAGATCCATCACCTTTCTTGGCAGGGTCTTTATAATGACCCCAGGTGTTATTCTGTGTATAAATACACTGCCTGGCCAAAAAAAAGTTGCACACACGAATGTGTTGTTGTTCCTCCTTTAGCCTTGCTTACAGCACGTAGTCGTCATGCCACTGTTTCAGCAAACTTAAGCAACGTAACATTTATTTCCATCCAGTGTTGGGTTCATTTCTCACAGACGTCTTGAATCGATGAGGGAAAAACTGAACCACTCCATAAAGTCTTCTCCAGCACATCCAGAAAACTTTCAACAGGGTTAAGGTCAGGACCCTGGAATGCCAATACAAAAGTGAAAATGATTCATCATGCTCCCTGAACCACTCTTTCATTATTTGAAAAAGTAAGGAAGGAAAGAAAGGAATTGATGTGATAACCTGCTCATTCAGTACTTTCAAGTCATTAGCTAGCTTCATTTTATTGCAACATTAATGTTGCTGAGCCTCGACCTGACCAACTGGAGCAAGACTGCCATGGAGATTACATGCTGTGATTAAGGCTAAATGCACTCCATGAAAATTTTAGAGTGTGTGACTTTTTTTTTTTTTTTTTGCTGGGCAGTGTATAAAGTGCATATGTAAGCAGACGTCTCTGAACTCTCTGAACTCTCTCTGAACTGAACCATTCCTCTCACTGTAAATTCTCTGTAATGAAATGTGTTGACAATGTCTGGTGGTTTTGGTATATTGATGCTGGTGTTGTTGCAGGACCTCAGTACGGTTCTGTGGAACGAGCCTGGCTGGCTGTGATGACAGAGGCAGATAAAGTGAGTGAGCTGCATCAGGAAGTGAAGAACGGCCTGCTGAACGAGGACGTAGAGAAGGTGAAGAACTGGCAGAAAGACTCCTACCATAAACAAATGATGGGTGGCTTCAAGGAGGCCAAGGAGGCGGAAGAAGGTTTCAAGAAAGCCCAGAAACCATGGGCCAAGAAACTCAAAGAGGTACGAATTAGAACACAGCCATCATTAATGCTATCGTAACTATTACAGACAAAATCGACTGAAGGAATGAGAATGTATGAGAACGAGTGTTTGGGTAAAAAGGTGTGTCATTGACATGTTTGTTGGCAGAGGTTTGATTTTTTGATATAATTTTTTTCTAAAGTCAAAAAAGCCATTATTTTTTTCCAAACTCATAGTTCACCCACTTTCACACAATAATCACTTCCAGTGTAAATATAGTAAAGTGTACATCTAATAAAATCATTCCAAACATGCCAATGGAAACTTTTTCAGGTGCGGTAATAAATTTCTAAACACTCAAGTGGATTTCCTTCTCCTCTTCCATCACGTCTACCCTTCTGCACCTCGACCCTTCTGCACCTCTACCCTTATGCACCTCCACCCTTATGCACCTCTACCCTTCTGCATCTCTATTCTTCTGCACATCTACCCTACTGCACCTCTACCCTTCTGCACCTCTACCCTTCTGCATCTCTATCCTTCTGCACCTCTATCCTTCTGCACCTCTACCCTTCTGCATCTCTATCCTTCTGCACCTCTACCCTTCTGCACCTCTACCCTTCTGCACCTCTACCCTTCTGCAACTCTACACTTCTGCACCTCTACCCTTCTGCATCTCCACCCTTCAGCACCTCTACACTTCTGCACCTCTTCCTGTCTGCATCTCTACCCTTCTGCATCTCTACCCTTCTGCACCTCTACCCTTCTGCACCTCTACACTTCTGCACCTCTACCCTTCTGCATCTCTACCCTTCTGCACCTCTACCCTTCTGCACCTCTACCCTTCTGCATCTGTACCCTTCTGCACCTCTACACTTCTGCACCTCTACCCTTCTGCACCTCTACCCTTCTGCACCTCTACCCTTCTGCACCTCTACCCTTCTGCATCTCTACCCTTCTGCATCTCTACCCTTCTGTTCATCTACCCTACTGCACCTCTACCCTTCTTCACCTCTACCCTTCTGCACATCTACTCTTCTGCACCTCTACCCTTCTGCATCTCTATTCTTCTGCACATGTATCCTTCTGCTGCTCTACCCTTCTGCACATCTACCCTTCTGCACATCTACCCTTCTGCACCTGTACTCTTCTGCATCTCTATCCTTTTGCACTTGTACTCTTCTGCATAACTACCCTACTGCACCTCTACCCTTCTGCATATCTGGCCTTCTGCACCTGTACCCTTCTGCACATTTACCCTACTGCATCTCTATCCTTCTGCACCTCTACCCTTCTGCATCTCTACCCTTCTGCATCTCTACCCTCCTGTACATCTACCCTACTGCACCTCTACCCTTCTGCACCTTCTACCCTTCTGCACATCTACTCTTCTGCACCTCTACCCTTCTGCATCTCTATCCTTCTGCACCTGTACCCTTCTGCTGCTCTACCCTTCTGCATCTCTGTCCTTCTGCACCTCTACCCTTCTGCAGCTCTACCCTTCTGCACATCTACCCTTCTGCATCTCTACTTTTCTGCACATCTACCCTTCTGCACCTCTACCCTTCTGCACCTCTACCCTTCTGCTGCTCTACCCTTCTGCACCTCTACCCTTCTGCACCTCTACCCTTCTGCATTTCTACCCTTTTGCACCTCTACCCTTCTGCACATCTACCCTTCTGCACCTCTACCCTTCTGCATCTCTACCCTACTGCACCTCTACCCTTCTGCATCTCTGGCCTTCTGCACCTGTACCTTTCTGCACATTTACCCTACTGCACCTCTACCCTTCTGCATCTCTATTCTTCTGCACCTGTACCCTTCTGCATAACTACCCTACTGCACCTGTACCCTTCTGCATCTCTGGCCTTCTGCACCTGTACCCTTCTGCAAATTTACCCTACTGCACCTCTACCCTTCTGCTGCTCTACCATTCTGCACCTCTATCCTTCTGCACCTGTACCCTTCTGCATAACTACCCTACTGCACCTCTACCCTTCTGCATCTCTGGCCTTCTGCACCTGTACCCTTCTGCACATTTACCCTACTGCACCTCTACCCTTCTGCTGCTCTACCCTTCTGCACCTCTACCCTTCTGCAACTCTACCCTTCTGCACCTCTACCCTTCTGCTGCTCTACCCTTTTACACCTCTACCCTTCTGCACCTCTACCATTCTGCACCTCTAACCTTCTGCATCTCTACCCTTCAGCACATCTACCCTTCTGTACCTCTACACTTCTGCATCTCTATTCTTCTGCATCTCTACCCTGCTGCTGCTCTACCCTTCTGCACCTCTATCCTTCTGCACATCTACCCTTCTGCACCGCTACACTTCTGCACCTCTACCCTTCTGCATCCGATTATCTGAACTGTATGTGTGTGTGTGTGTGTGTGTGTGTGTGTGTGTGTGTGTAGATGGAAACAGCTAAGAAGACGTACCACATGGCCTGTAAGGAGGAGAAACTGGCATCGTCCCGTGAAGCCAACAGCAAGGCTGAGGCGTCAGTCACTCCAGACCAGCAGAAAAAACTGCACGAGAAAACAGAGAAGTGCAAACAGGATGTGCAAAAGGTGTGTGTGTGTGTGTGTGTGAGAGAGAGAGAGAGAGAGAGAGAGAGAGAGAGAGAGTCAAATAATCCCACTGTACAGCTTCAACATTCCCGGTTCTATCCAAACCACCTGGTTCTGTCTGTGCAGTGTTCTGCATGTTCTCCCCATGTCTGTTTGAGTCTTATCTGTTTTATCTAGTTTCCTCCAACCTCCCAGAAACATGCCAGAGTGTGAATTAGCTATAATAAGTGTGTGTGTGTGTGTGTGTGTGTGTGTGTGTGTGTGTGTGTGTGTGTGTGTGTGTGTGCGGGTGTG
>JAQMYF010000003.1:29007411-29026798 GCA_030014195.1 Neosilurus mollespiculum
TTGTCAGTAACTCAATGGGAACCCTTCAGGAACTCATCAGTAACTTGTCAGTAACTCAGTGTGAACTCTTCAAGAACCTATTAGTAACTTGTCAGTAACTCAATGGGAACTCTTCAGGAACTCATCAGTAACTTGTCAGTAAGTCATAAGAAACTCATCAGTAACTCATTGTGAACCCTTCAGGAACTTGTCAGTAACTTGTCAGTAAGTCATAAGAAACTCGTCAGTAACTCAATGTGAACTCTTCAGGAACTCATTAGTAACTTGACAGTAACTCAATAGGAACCATTCAGGAACTCATCAGTAACTTGTCAGTAACTCATTAACAACTTGAGAGAAATTTGTTAGTAACTCATGGTTAACTCATCAGTAACTCATCATTATCTCATCAGTAACTTGTCAGTAACTCATTAGTAACTGGACAGTAATCCGTCATAACTCATTATTAACTTTTCAGTAGCTCATCGGCCACTGGTTAGGCTGCTGCACCTGCGACCCGACCCCGGAGTAATTAACACATCATTAACAAATCAGTAACTTGTCAGTAACTCATTAGTAACTTATTAGTAACTTATCAGTAATTTATTATTAACTTGACAGTTATTCATCAGTAGCTCATCACTAAGTAATTAGTAACCCATCAGTTACTTGTCAGTAACTCACTAGTAACTTGACACTAATTTGTAAGTACCTCATCATTACCTCATCAGTAACTCATCAATAATTTATCAGTGACTCATGGGTAATGCTTTAGAGACAGTGATTGTGTTCCATTAATAATCGTGAGGAATTTACAATACGACACTGTTTTGCCACGTATGTACGAAGATCAGAAAAAATTCATATTTACAGTTCTCACACCCACTGATTGTCTTCACACTTAATATTAAAGTTGAATAAGATTAAATCCCTTTTGATTCTTGCTCTGATAAAACTGAAAGGTTGAAGTGGAATTATTAACAGTCAGTCTTTCCGTTTACTTAATCTTGTCTCCTGATTCTGATCACCTGAGGAAAACTTCACTCTGACGCTGAATTGTGAAACGTGAATATTTACAGCTGCAAATATTTACTCAGCATGGCCTGGTTCAAGTGTTTGTACAGTTACAGCAACGCCTCTTTTACCTGCAGGGGAAAAAAACTCACAGTGCTGAGGAGTTGACCTGGGATCAGATTTTATTCAGGGAGAGATACGGGTAAAATCTATAGGTCTGAATATGAGGTTTACACCAGTGACATTCAACCTGTCTCGAGTGCGTTGGAGTGAATGTAACGGCTTGGTTTGCTTAAAACTGCATCAATGATGATATCACTCTGAAACCTGTGGTCAAACATCTGATACCAGGCAATAGTCTGAGATGTTAACCTAGTGTACACCGTTCCACTAATGACCTGAGGACATGAAATGATGACGATCTGGACATATTTAATGGTTCATGAACAAAATAAAATCAACTTAAAAGAGGAGGAACTACAGCTTCTTACTACAACGCGAGTGAGACGCTTTTCTGTAGTGAATTAAGCCTCAACCTCATTCCATCCACACTGACTCTTGTAGCTAACCAATGTTCCTCACTTTGTAAAGTCTGCTTGAGTTTAGTAATATGTAAGTGCATGAACACACACTCACATGCACTTGCACATTTACTTGGTTTAAAAAAATGACAGTACTGCATCCATGGGTCTGGCTCAGACAGGCTGTGCCTCTACACTTCTCCAAACATCTCAAATGGTTTGGATTAAAGGAACTTCAGGCTATTATGTGAAAATATAGATGTGTTTTTAGCTCAGGGATTATTACCCATCTGTGTATAGATTAGGGATAATTACCCCTCTCTGTGTTTATCGATTATGAATTATCATCCTCCTCTGTGTACAGATTATGGATTATTACCCCTCTTTGTGTATAGTTTATGGAACATTATCCCTCTGTGTATTGATTATGGTTTATTGCCTCTCTCTGTGTTTATAGATTATATATTATTACCCCTCTCTCTCTTCATAGATTATGGATTGTTACCCCTTTCTGTGTATATAATATAGATTATAGATTAATACCCCTCTGTGTGTATAGATTATGAATTGTTACCCCTCTCTGTGCTTATAGATTATGGATTGTTACCCCTCTCCATGTTTATAGGGAATAGATTATTACCCCTTTCTGTGTTTGTATATTATAGATTATTACCCCTCTTTGTGTATAGATTATGGATCATTACCCCTCTTTGTGTATAGACTATGAATTTTTACCCCTCTTTGTGTTTATAAGGAATAGATTATTACCTCTCTATGTGCATATATATTATGGAATATGGATTATTACCCTACTCTGTGTTTATAGATCATGGATTATTACTCCTCTCTGTGTAAAGATCATGGATTATTACCACCTCTATATGTGTAGATCATGGTTTATTACACACACACACACACACACACACACACACACACACACACCCCGGTTTATAGATTATAGATTTTAGATAAATATTGCAACAATCTTAAAATAACCCTTGTCCATCAGTACTGCTGTAATTTTCACCCTTTTACTCCATGAACATAAACACATATATTATTTTTTTATTCGGAACTTCACACACACTTTCACAGCTGTCTGTACTCAGAAGATTTTTTTCTTGACGCAGGTGGAAATCTGAAAGGCTTTGAAGAATTTATTTATTTTTTTAAGTAAACACTACTCAAGAGCGATGCAGTGTTCCATTAATCTTTTCCTCCTTGATGTCACTGGTGTTTAAACAGTTCTTTCAGCTGAAGATTTGCTCCAGGTCTGCTTTCACACTCACACAGCGGTCAGTTTACACTCCCAAAGTTTACCTTTAATCACAATGCACAGCAGAACTAAGTGACCCGAAGGAAACTGATTTAATCACATCATCTCATCGAAATTTCTCAGTTTACTTATAATACCTTCAATATGGGTCAACATGCTGAGTGTCCCAAAAGTTCCTGTGCAATAAGAAACGTTCTACGAGTGAAATCACACACAGTTCAGGATGTGAAGTTAAAAATAAACAAAAAAACCAAAAAAAACCCAAAAACTGACTAGATGTCACCGGCCACACTGCAGAGGGGCTACAATAAGAAAATAAGACATGTCTAGATGTTTTCAGGCCCATGAGAGACATGTCCAGCATCTGCCACAAGAAGAATTGTAGTGCACAGTGACTTTTAGGATGCGGTGGATATATATTTTTACTCTTATGATAAGATAAATAATAAGAGGGTTAAATTAATATGTATGCATTTTCACTCATTTGCATTTTGATCTTAGAATAAAGGTATTTTAATCTTGAAATTAGTAAATAAATACATCTTTTAAAAATAAATTACTTTTGTATAGCACTTAATTTTGTTTCTTTGTGTTTCTGAGACAACTTTTAATTGATTCTTGTTTGCTATCACGAAGCGTTCCAACACACAGTAGAAGCTTTATAAGAGTCTAATAACTATTCATTGAACCCTTAAAGTAACAATGAAGATTTATGCATGGCAAGTAAATGTCCCGAAACCTAATATACAGTTTTTCCTGTGTGACCTTGAAAAGTAGGTCAAGGTCACTCACACACAAACTTATCCTAGCACTCATAGTAGTGAAACCACATATCAAGTTTGAAAGCACCGGCTTCAGCGCGGCAAGTAAATGTCCAGAAACTAAAGTGTACAGACAGACTGACGGACAGACAGACGGACGGAACCCATTCCTTTAGCTCCCGATGGACAGCGCTAATAACCGCCGAGGGAAAGAGTGTTTATAGTTGCTATGGAATAAACCAACATTAAACACAACTATAAGTATAAAATGTCATTCTTTGCTGATTATGTTGCAGTGGTGGAAGAGGAATAAAACACTTGGAGATGTGCTGTTGGGGGAAAAATGATCCACGTCAGGATGGAAACAGTAACACTTGTTCCTGCTGCTCCTTACTGTGGTAGAGTGAGATACCGCCCCCTACAGACAGGTCACATACAGGAAGTGATGAGTGTCATTCAGTCACTGTGTTTAGGAACTGAGTGTTTGGTGAGACTTGTGACAATACTGTATTTTAACACTTAAATGTAAAATTTTATTGTTAAATGCATAATATATGCAAATGAAAGCAGTGAAATCCCTCTCTCACATCCTGCTGCTCTTGTTTATTTACTTTTCATGTCTGATAAGCCAACCTGGTGATGGTGGAAATGATGTCAGTTGTCCCTTGTGTAAATATTTCAACTATTGATTAGACCAAAAAATAAAAAAAAAAAAAAAAAAAAAAAAAAAAAAATTAATTAATTAATTAATTAATTAAAAAGCCCACCACCAACAACAAAAAACCTACCACAAACACATCATACAGAGAAGGAGGAAAGATAATTTTATTCTGCGTCCAACTTTTGAGCTACAGTATATATTCCTGAACAAGCGACAGCAACAGCAACTCTGCGCAAAACTCTTGGCACCCTAACAATTCCATTTTAGCTTCTTACTTTCTTTCTTTGCCATTAGTCTGTGTGTGGGTATGTGTAAAGTGGGATGTTCTACATTTCCAAACATATAAAAAGAGAAACAATAAACCATGTAAGAAAAGAGCAGAGTAAAATTGGTTTCAGCTTTATTTCTATATAAAACTGTAGGATGGAGAACCTGTACATCAGATTCATTAACTTATTAATATCACATCATTATAACAATGTTTTTGAATTTGTTTACATGTTCAGGTCTTTTCCCACACCACTGTACTGAATTATACATGCTGCAGAAATTAAATAAATATTATATTAGTTTAATATGCAGCAGCTGCTATACAGACACGATGCCTTGATTTATATCAGTGTCATTAAGAGTTTATTATCTCAACATTTAATAAAACTCTTTATTCCTGTGACATAGAATTCAGTAAAACTCTTAAACATTCAAACACACACTCACAAGATCATAAAATAAAACTCATTTAAATAATATTATTAAATTAATATTGTGTGTAAAACAGAACAGGTGGAAGACAGATAATACAGCAGCTCAGATCAACCTGTCACATCTCTTTCAGTAAATAAAAATCTGTGCAAATATCGTAAACTCATTTAAAACACATGGCTTGTTCGTCAGAGGCATGTTTCTTTGCTCTTTAACACAAAAACATGAATCTTTTGCAGTAACATGTGACTGAAACATCCCTCAGTGCACTAGAGACATTTCCCTGATGTTCACTCGAGTCCATCACACGTCCAGTCTGTCCCACTGTGTCTCCAATCAGCACATCAGGTGTTCAAATCAACCAATAATATTAATGGCAAAAATAATATCTATAAAATGTCTTATTTTTAATATTTAGCATACATTCTTCTTAAATAAGCATTTAGCCCCCTGCTTAATCCATTTAGGTCAAGGCTGTGTTGTATTTTGTTCCTTAAGAACAAATATAACTTCGTTATGACTCTCCAAACGGGTCAGGTCCGTATGGCTGGGGAGGAAAAATAAAAATACAATAGATGAGTCAGGAGAGAAGAATAAAAAAACAATTATATATACACAGTGTACACTGTAAAAAAAACACTGAAATAAACCATGGCAGTAATTTGTAGTAACCAAAACACTGGTATGCAAATGAGCTTTAATTATAATATAAAACTGCTTCACTAGATCAAAGGATTAATTTGTGTTTTTTTATGGAGTCTCACAAAAGTATTCACACCCCTACTATGTTTACTTCATCATCATTCACTGAAATGTGTTGTGGAGGAAACTGAAGAACCCTGAAGAAACCTGTACAGACTGTAAGACAGAGAAACGCTACAGACATTACACATCACCCATCTTGGAAATCTTACCTGATTGTGTGTGACTGACACACTGTCTTGCAGGTTATTTGTTGCTGGGGTTACTGGGGTGTTTGACAATGTGGCGTGTTCCGTCAGTGGCGAGCCTGCAGTGCTGATGTCTCTCTGCATGGTGATGGGTTGTGAGGCGAAGGGGTTGAAGTCGTCCTGCATGCCGCGGTGAGGCTGTGTATTAAACTCGGCATGGAAGGAGGACAGCTGCTGTGTCACACCCAGGAGACCTCCTTCCTCTACATTCACCACCACCCAGATCACATCTACACCACAAGAGGTAGAGGGTACAAGGTCAGACCAAAACAATCTCACATTTCGATTTCCATTACTGAATCACACTTCTACCACCAACCTTTTACACATCCATTTATCATTAAATAAATACATTTCTGTTTCGATCGTGTACCTGTACTCCCTGTAAAACCTTCACTTCTTCAGTTTAAATGAAACCTAAATCATAAGGACACAACTTAGCCTCCCTACATAAGGCATAACACAATGTTTTACTGTATACAAGCTTAAGGACACATCAGAATATTTTCTTTTTTATAAAAATGTAATATAATCTGATACATTTCCTCTATATCTCATTTAAATCTTTTAAAGAAAAGTATCAGCACCCCTGCCCTTACTCTAACTGAAAAAGTCAGTTTTTGTCAAAAAACATTTGTATGGAAACTAAACAACTGATGACTCTCCATTTTTCATTTCCTGTTCTCCTGACAGGTATTATAAATTTTATACAATGTGTCCCATTTTTAATTTTGAGCGTCACCTCCAAAGAAGAATCCGGGAAAAGTGCACATCCTCCACTGGCCCTGGTACATGCCGGTATCACGAGGACTACGCATCTGTACACTCACATCGTGAATCTCCTGAGGTTCCAGAGAGCGGACCATCACAAAGTTCACATGACCAAACTGGTCTCCACCAGTATACTTGAGTCGCACATCTGGCGGCCACACCTCGGAACCTGCAGCTCAACAAAAGGCGAATTCTTGAATCTGGTTGGTCAGAAAGGTGTTTAAATTTCTGTATATTGTACCTGAGTTCTGGATCCTCCACGTCTTAATAAAAGAAGTGTCTGGTGGAACTGACTCTCCTTCTCCGATAGTCACGTCTTTCACAAATGACATGGACGGAAGTGAGCTGCTGGGGCTCTCTAAGTCGTAATATGCTCCAATAGCAGCCTGTAGATTCCTTTAATAAAAAATATACCCACCAGTCAAGTGTCTTAATGTTACTCACATCTAACAACTGATTTATTTACATATGTAGCTGTTATTAACAAATATTTTTAAAATGATTTACTGTTAAATTAACTGAATTCTCTCTCTCTCTCATTATAACCCCATAAATTTTATAATTATTCATTAATGCATGATGCAGTCCTCCTAAACTATGTTTAACCTGTCACATATCATTACATTCAATATTAAATTTGATAATAAATTCACTTTATTGTTCCTGTTATAACAGCAGAATTCATATTTGCCATCCAGACACGCATCTCTTAAAAATTAGAAAGAATTTTAGCAGTGTATGGTGATTATTATAAGTCATTGCATAGAAAGCAATCAATCACTAGCAGTTAGCATGCTAATTAGCATGTTTAGCAAATAATTTATTTATGTATTCCGTTCTAAATGTGTTCATTTCATTTGGATTATATTCAAACAATTATGTAAACAAAACATATAAAACACTAACAAGGCTAGTATTTTTAGCTAACTCAATATGCTAGCATGCTAGGCTAATTCGTTATCTTAGCTCATGCTAAGCACAGAATGGTCTGTGATGCTAAGGGTTGTTTTTGTTTTTTTTACCAGTTAGTCATGTCCAGGAAAAAAGCGCATCCGTCGGGATTGAGCTGGAAGCCGAGGAGTCTCTGTAACTCGGTTATGAGGATGTCTTTATCGGTCGTTCCCATGCAACTAAATTTATGCGTCAACTCCGAGTCGACATCCGAATCCAAGTCCTCCATCGTGAAGCGCTACACGGCGGATCCCGTTTCTAATCTAGTCCGAGGCTTTGGGCCTAGCGAGGAAAACGGCACAACATGCAAAGTGCGCGTGCGCAGGGAGATGACGTATCAATAAGACAAAAACTTCCGCAACCCAGAGCCCGAAAAAGTGGACAAAAACATTCTAGTATATAGATTTAGGCAGGGCCTGAAAGAAGAGCTTCCATATGATTTCCCTTACTTCACAAGTGATCAAAATTAATACATTTTAATAACTTGTTTATAGAAGAAATATCGATTATTTATTTTACGTCATAAACGATGACGTCAACCACACGACACGAGTATTACACGTTTTCCCTTTTTCCAGATATAAAATCTGCTCAGTAGAAATGCTTCAATCATTAAAATGGTGAAATTCGAGTGTGTTTGTATTTAGCGCCCTTGTCTCGGGTTTTAAATAAGTATTTTTCCTTCCTATGTTTCAGACTTGGTTGACAGGCGTGGTGTTTATGTTATATGAGGTATACCTATCTACGTTAGTCGCCAAGTATGACGTCACGTACGCACGCGACACTCTCCAGGCCGCGCGTGTACATTTTGCGCGCATTTTCTTGAGCAAAAATGTGTAAAATTGAGGAATTTTGGCGAAAAGAGCATCAGAATAATATCTGAAAAACTATTTAGAAGTATTGAATAATTTTAGGCTCACTACTGCCTGATACTAATACTTTTTTAAAAGAATAACACAGGGTTGCTTTGTACGCTGGAGGGACAGACAGACGTACGCTAGAGGTTTCTTGACGTTCCAGAAGCAATTTGATGGTTAGACGCTTTTTCCTTATAAATGGTGCAAAACTGCTTTAAAATGATTTTTTTGTTTTACTTGAATGTTATTTTAATCCTAAATGTTATCATTTGCTCAATTGATATATACATCATGAATTTTTTTCTAAATTTGTTAATGAAAATGTAAATAATTAGGATTATTAATATTAATATAATTAAGATTAATATTATAATTATTATTAGGGCAGTGGTGGCCCGGTGGTAGGGTGCTGGATTACTGATCCCAAGGCATGTAAAAGAACCATTGCTGATTTTCGGAAAGAGTAGCTGCATAGCCGTCAGCGTGTTTCTGCCCTGTGATGGTCTGGCGAGCTGTCCAGGGTGTACTCTGCCCTCGCCCAGAGTCGGCTGAGGTGGGCGCCAGCCTCCCCGCGACCCTAATTAGGATTAAGCGGTTCAGAAAATTATTTATTATTATTATTATTATTATTATTATTATTATTATTATCATCATTATTATTATTATTATTATTAATAATAATATTATTATTATTATTATTATTATTATTATTATTATAGCTAAAGTATTGAAGTGTTTTGTTTAGCTGAAAAATTATTTTTGCTGGTTTAAACCATTTTAACTGTTTTACTTTACTTTACAAAAAAAAACAACACTGTTTTATTTTTTACTTTAATTTGGTTTTTTGAAGCTATCGGAATTAAAACTACATTTCCCATAATTCCGTGGTTTTCCAGGCAATTACTTCCGGCTTAAACGGGTCTCTTTGCCCGACCCACCAGCCAGCGGAACAGAGAAGGTGAGAGAGATTTAATCTGCTTGGAAACATCACACTGCGATATAAATGATTATAACTCGTGGTTGTTAGTTTTAATAATCAGAATGTACTTAAACACAAATATTATTTCTTTCTATTGAATTGGACCAATAATTCTTCACTAATGTTCTGGAATGGAATGGTAGGAGCCACTTCCGGTTTCAAACACCTTCATTCATAAATGTGTTTGTGCCACACATATTAATAATTATAATAAAAACAACAATGATCATAATAAAATCATAAATATGTAAGTCATGTAAAATACACACTTTAAATATGAGAAGGTTTTACTTTAAACACAAGATAAAAAAAAATCAACAATTATTAGTATTTTTTCCCCACTTTTTTTTGAACAAATAGAAAAGAATATAAAATCTCAAGAAGATGAACCATGAAACATTCACAGGTTTTCACAGAAACAAATCTCATAAAAACATAAACTGAGTGGATGCAGACAATATGAGAAAATAAAATTTGATTGATAACAATGCTGGGTTTGGAAAAAATCTAATAAATATTAAGGCAAAGAACTCTCAGTTTCTTTGTTTTTCTAGATTTTACCTTTTTCACAAGAACAAGAAAAATAATTGATAAAACCGTTACATGGAAGTTGTTCTGTCTCTATTTGCAAGGAAGATGATTTTTACCTCATAGTACAATTATAAATAAGGTATAAACATTTACACTACAGAGCTGCTGAGTTCTGGATTGTGCTTGGTCATTAGGGTGTGTACAGTACAGGGGCGTGTGCAGTAAACACACCACATAAATATATTAAAATAGTTTTAACATGTATGGCAATAATGTGCTAGCACAGTCTGCAATCACCACTAAAAAATAAATAAACAAACAACATGTCTGGAAGGAGTCTCCAGTGTTTGTAACTATAATGAAACTTTACATTTTCCAGCATCTTCATTATAATAATAAAAAAAGTAAAAATAAATAAATTTATATAAATTCGATAAGACCTTTTAATTTTCACATGTAAATTTCCTGCATTTTTGTGAAAAGTTTTTTTTTTTTTTTTTTTTTTTTTTTTGTAATTTATGATGTTTTTCGGTTTTCCTGGTTGGTGTAGCGTGTACTGTGCTGCACTCCTCTCCTCATGCCCCTGCAGGTGACATGGCCGTTCCCACAGTGCCCCCGTCTGGGCTGGAGGATATCCAGTTCGCTTGTGATGGGCATGGTGGGATCGTACAGCTACCTGTGGACCAGTGAGTGCCACATCCTCCTCCCCACATTCACTCTGTCTGTTATTTTTAAAATGCTGTTTCTGATCACATGACCTTTTTCTCCTCAGAGTATATGAACTCTTTATCAGTGCACAACCACAACGTTCTGCTGGACCTGGTGGATGAACGGCCTAAGGACATGCCACTCATCACTTTGTCCAATCACCAATCTTGCATGGATGACCCACACATCTGGGGTGGGTGGAAGATCAGCAAAGCATTTACACACACATAAAGTTTATAATCAGTCTTTTACCCCCAGCTTAGAGTTAAAAACAAGAGTACAGGAAGTGTATTAAATATGATTTTGAGTTTGAATGATCGGAAAGAAACAGTAATCACCCACATTGTTTAATGTGTTTATCATTCTGCCTGTCATCAGTTTATTAAATTCACATGTTATTTGTTTGTTAGATGAACAAAGAAAACCGAATAAATGAATAAACTGTAAACTGCAGAATTGATATACAGTAAATACATACAACCATGTAATTCAGTTTTATAATCAGTTATATGTACTGTGTGTGTGTGTGTGTGTGTGTGTGTGTGTGTGTGTGTGTGTGTTCAGGAGTGTTAAAACTTCGGCAGTTGTGGAACTGGAAGAGAATGAGATGGTGAGTAAAGAGTCAAAGAACCAAAGAAAAGCTTATTATTATTACTATTATTATTATTATTGTTATTATTCAGTTCATCCTTCATCTTTATTGACAGACTAGAATTGACACACAAGACACTTAGGGAAACTTCTCATAAAAATCATTTATACCAATGTTTCCAGAAGGGTGACTGGTATTGTTCCACACTAAAACAAGGGTATTCTGAGAATCAATCAATCTGATTGATCAGTACATTTATATATGAATTTTCTCAGTAAGGAGGCCCGTGGCGTAGAGGATAGGGTGCTGGGTTCATGATCAGGAAGTCGTGGGTTTGAATCCCTGTTAGACTCCCACCGTGCTAAGACCCTTGGGCAAGGTCTTAACCACAAGTGTGCCTCTGTCCACCCAGCAGTATAAATGGGTTCCAGTAAAAATACCGGGAAGGTAGCCTGCAATGTTCCAGTGTTCCATCCAGGAGGAGTTGAACTCCTAGTTGTTTCATGCTACGGAAACCCGGGATAAGCTCCGGACTGATGACTAGGCTCAGGTGTAAAAGCCCAACTTACCTAACTTCTCAGTAAGGCCTGAAAAGTACTGATTTCTGCAGTACAAAACAATACACCAGCGCTCTGTTATCATCATCATCATTATTATTATTATTATTTTCATTATTGTTATTATTATTATTATGGGCACTGGCGTAGGACAGGTTTTGACCTAAGCCTACTATGGGGACATGGACAACCCCGCCCCCAGAGTCTGGGGTAACACCTTTGGCAAGTGTTTATGTTGTTATTATTATTAATCATATTAATTAAATTATTTTTTATTATGATGATGTTTTTATCATTTTAGAATAATGATTTAAAATAAAAAAAAATTTGAGATCTTTCACGTGTGTGTGTTGCTCCTAAGGACCCCAGCAGCATCTGATATTTGTTTTACGAGCGAATTCCACTCTCGTTTCTTCAGCAGAGGGAAGTGTGTACCGGTGATTCGAGGTATTTATCCTCATAATCCTCATACAGCTGCAGGTGTACTTTGGGTGTGAATGTTGTTGTGAATGTTTTTGTGGTTAATGTGAATCTTGTGGATGTTTTGGATATGGATGTTATCAGTGTGGATATGGATTATTTCGATTTTGTTTGTGTTGTTGTGGTTGTTGTGGGTGTGAATGTTATCGATGTTGTCAGTGTGGGTGTTGTGGATGTTGTGGATATGGATGTTGTGGGTGTAAATGTTGTGGATGTTGTCAGTGTGGGTGATGTGGATATGGATGTTGTCAGTGTTATTGTTGTGGGTGTAGATGTTGTAATTGTGGGTGTGAATGTTATGGATGTTGTCACTGTGGGTGATGTGGATGTTGTGCTTGTTGCAGGTGTGGATGTTGTCAGTGTGGATGTTGAGGACGTTGTGGATATGGATGTTGTGGGTGTAAATGTTGTGGGTGATGTTGTGGGTATGGATGCTGTGGATGTTGTGGGTATGGATGCTGTGGATGTTGTCAGTGTGTGTGTGTTGTGGATGTTGTCAGTATAGATGTTGCGGATGTTGTTTGATAGGGTGAAGTTAATATTTGTAGCAGCATGGTCCTGTTAAGTGACGGCGCTCTGTGCGACTGTGGCGGGATGTTCAGGTGATGGTGTGTATCAGAGAGGGATGGACTTCCTGCTGGAGAAACTCAATCAGGGTGACTGGGTGCACATATTTCCGGAAGGTGAGAGGATCGAGCGCTTCGTGTAAACTGTACACACAGAACACCGTCTCAGTTTTAGTTTGATGAAAACGTTTGTTGTTTTTCAGGGAGGGTGAACATGACGGAGGAGTTTCTCAGGTTAAAGTGGGGTGAGTCGCGTCACGCTGTTTTATTTATTATATTTTTACTTTTATAGAAAACGATGCTGATGTGTTTATGTCCCACAGGAGTCGGACGATTAATCGCAGAGTGTTCGCTTCACCCTGTTATCTTACCTCTGTGGCATGTCGGTGAGTCTTTCTCTCTCACATTCTCTCTCGTACCTTGTCATTGTCTCTATTTCGCTCTCTCTCTCCCTTGTCATTCTCTCCAGTTTTCGCTCTCATTCTCTTTTACTCTCTCTCTCAAGCACACATCTCTCTCAGTTGCTCTCTCTCCCTTTGTCATGCTCTCTCTCTCTCTCTCTCTCTCTCTCTCTCTCTCTCTCTCTCTCTCTCTCTCTCTCAGAATTGCTCCCCCCCTTGTTGTTCTCTGCCTTTCTCTCTCTCTCACGCAATCTCTAACTCTCTCCCCTTGTCTTTCTCTCTCTCTCTCTCTCTCTCTCTCTCTCTCTTTCTCTCACAATCTCTAACTCTCTCCCCTTGTCATTCTCTCTCTCTCTTTCTCTCTCTCTCTCTTTCTCTCTCTCTCTCTCTCTCTCACTGTGTGTTCTTGTGATCATTGTACTGAATTTATTCTTAGGAGAAAGTAGAATGTGTAAATAATAATAATAATCAGTTAAGTGTAGTGTATTGTTATGAGGAATGAGTGATATTGTAAACACGTTTGAGATGAAAAGTGCATTGTTTTTATTGTAAATAAAACTGTATGGTGTTTCAGGAGAAGAGACGACTCAGAAAAAACTGAGCTGTAAAACCAATTTTAAACCCTTTCTCTTGTTTCTGTCACATTTTGACCCACTCTTATTAAACACCACTCATACAGAGAGTTAAATGTTGTATGATATTTACATTAGAATCTCAATATAAATAATAATAATTCTGTTCGTCGTCGTATCATCCAGCTCTGATGTCAGTGTTGATTTATTGCCGCAGGTTTACTTCTCATGGGTTTTTTTCTTTCTGCAGGACTGAACGATGTTCTTCCAAATAAATCTCCCTACATCCCTCAAGCAGGACATGTGAGCGCTATGCTAATGCTAACTCTTATGCTAACGTTAAACTCTTTATGAATGTATAAATAGGATTTTTATTTTTGTTTACAGAGAGTTACAGTGTTGGTTGGGAAACCTTTTACAATGAAGCACATCGTCGAAACCCTGAGAGCAGAAAATAAAAGTCCGGTAAGATCTTCGTCACCGTCGTCATCAGTAACTGTGCCAGAGTTTCAGTATAATCACCGTGGTTTTCTTGTGCCACTCGATGCATTCACTGTCCAATCACAGTGCTGAGCTGCACTTTGTGGGCATGGCTGTAATCATTGAAAGCTTATATTTCATGATGTATTTCCCTTCATGTTATCTCATCTACTTATGCACTCAGGATGTTTATATTTTCATCCATTCATTCATTTTCTGAACCGGTTAATCCTAATTAGGTTCGTGGGGAAGCTGGCACCCATCTCTGGGCAGGGGACTCTGGGCAAGGGCAGAGTACACCCTGGACAGCTCGCCAAGCCATCGTATGGCAGAAACACGCTGACGGCAATGCAGCCTACTCTTTACAAAGTCTGTTTATATTTTATTATTTGTTACTGATTTTGTAATCTTTCTGTCTCACTTCAGTATAAAAAACACTTTTACCATTCAGACAACACGGTTGTTCTACATTTCAGTTTGGCGCGTCGACAACTACATGACATCACTTCACATACAGAGTCACAGTGTATATTCTCAAATATGATGGGTGTGTGTGTGTGTGTGTGTGTGTGTGTGTGTGTGTGTGTGTGTGTGTGTGTGTGTGTGTGTGTGTGTGTGTGTGAGAGCTGCAGGTGGAAATGAGGAAAGCGCTAACAGACTTCATTCAGGTCGAATTCCGCACTTTAAAATCACAGGCTGAGGCTCTTCATCAGACCTGTAGGTGATCCACACCAGCAGGTGATCCATACGCAGCTCCAGAACCTGCAGGATCCACCACACATGGACCCCTAATACACACACACTCACAGACAGATGAGGCTGAAAGAGGTCCAGTTGTGTAAATATTCCCTCAGAGAGGTTTTGACCTCTCATCCAAGCTTCATGAGGAACCTGACAGACACAAGTACCTTCTGGAACTCTCTGGATCTCTGTGTCCTGAACAAGAAAACATTTTTATACCAGTTTTAGATTTTTATTACAGTTATTACAATCACACATCAATCAACGTCTGTCATTTCTGTTTATTAAATTTAAGACTGTCCAATTATTATCATTATCATTATTATGGTTAATGTCAAGGTGTGTGTGGAGGAAGTCGTCCATCAGGTCTACACCTTTAACAGGTCCTTTGTTTTTTTTCTGTGGAATCCTACATCAATGTTTATCAGAAAGGATTCCAAGTAGAACCACTTTTTAATTAATGCCTGTATACTGTTATTATTACCATTAACTTGCCTTATATGAACTGACAGAATCACGTCCTATCCTTGTGATTTTTGTGATTTCGCTGAAGTGAAACGTCAGCCTTTTCAAACTGGCTAATGCAAATTATCAAACAGATTTGAGCAGATTGCAACTTCGGAACTGTAAGTAAAAACCACCTGATAATGAAAGAATACATATGATCATGTGCACCAGGAGATTTTGGAAGGCTTGAATTTCGGTTTAAGGATTCTTCAGATAGTTTATGGTTACTTTGCAGCTTCCAGAAAGGGTTCTAAGGGTTCTGAAAGGGAAACACGGTGCTGTTGTACTGTAAGCAGAACCTTTCCCAGAGAAACACCTGAATAACCTTTAAGAACTAAATTTTGCAGGTGTGTAAGTTTGGATTTAAATTAAAAATAAAGAATTCTGATTTGTGTTTTTAGACTCACAGTGAGTTTTAGAGTTTTCCAGTTTTTAGTATCGTTTCAGGGGTTTTTGAAGAATATGAAAAATATAGAATTATCTCATTCTGGAGGAGTTTTTCATTTTCATAGGTTTTTGTGTTGTTGTTTTTTCCTGATCTTGGCAGCTGCACTTAAAATAAAAAATTAAGTTAAATTAGACATGAATAATTTTTATAAAATCTGTGTGAAACACAGTTTTTTTTACAATAACAGTTTACTGGGAATTTAAATAATATTTATCCATATTAATATCTTAAAGGAAGGATTTTAAATTGAATTAAGTTGATATCGAGGTATTTAGTTAATTATAACCACTTTAAACTTTAGAAACAACAGGATGAAACTGACTGTTATGAACTGTAAATCTCAAATGTACCAAAGCATTATGGGTAAAATCCAATTATTAAAAAAATGCAACCCCCACATCTCTGTGACAGTCACTGTGCAAAAAAACAAAACAGTGTTCTCGCGGAGGGGGGGGGGGGGGGTGGTTTGCACCAGAATGCATCCTTAGGACCCTTTAGCAACTGCGGTTTTCGCCTGATTCAAATGCGGACATCGTAGAATTACTAAATAATTCATCCAAAAATAATGTTATAAAAATAGTAAATTCTGAATAGCGAAGAAAGTGAGGAATTAAGTCGGCGAATTTTTAAAATAACATTACGCAAAACCATTTTTTTAATTTAAAATGTTTTAAAATACAATCCTTATATTTTCTTTATACATGTTTGAACATGCAAAAAAACAGCCTAAATAAATACAAAGGTTTACCTTTTTTTTTTTTTAAATTAACTCACAACACAGAATTGACCTTTTTTAATAGTTTATAACACTGAAGTGACCGAATATCCGGGATACAAATCTTCACAGCTGACGGGTGAGAGTGGAACGCGATGTGTGACGTCACAGCGAACCGGTGGTGAAGCTGAAGATGGCGGCTGTGAGGATGTTTGGTCTCGGCGGTGCTCTGATGCTCATCCTCTATGTTCTTTTCGGTGTTTTCGCGACTGGAAAATGTACAGAACAAGTTCCTCTGCTGATGTGGAGCAGTGAGGGGTAAATAATTGTTTTTTGTTTTTATTTGTGTTTGGAGAATCGTGTTAAGCAGTTCGGTATGTAGCCTCGTTAGTCTTTGTTTTCTATTTTAACTGCTTTTGAATACTCTTTTACCTCACAGTTCTCTGTATTGATATTAAACATTTTGTTTTCATCAGTAAAAGAAGGAATTACAGGAGTGAATGTTTGTAATGTTTATATCCGGTGGTGCAGTCACGGCGCGAGCGGCTCTGTGGTTGCTGTCCAGTGCTGCAGGGTGTTTGGTGATTCGATACGGTTTAAAATTATCGTGTGGGAAAATAATTATCACGGTTTTGTGATTTCATTAGTCAATTTATAACCGTAGCAAGCTATTTTCATGCAAAAAATAAAAAATTGCTTAATGATAACCTCTTTATGCACTAATATGACTGTAATTTGGTTACTTTTTCCTCCAGGTTTTTATTGGCACCCCAGAGCGAACCAGCCGCAGGTCACATCGTATCAGTGAGCGAGCTCCAATCCTACATAAACACGGTTTTCAGATCTGCACCTCGCAATGTACTGCTGTTTTTTCAGGACAAGGTAAGTGATATAGTCATCTCACATCCATGTGTATAAGTTTCAAGTTTATTTGTTATATACAGGTAACAATGAAACATCACTACCGGCAATGAAATTCTTGGACTCAGAGCCCCCTCAAAATTGCACTTAAGAACAAATATTGCACATAAAACAAACTTAGCATTGAGGAGGAGGACGCCGAGCGACGGCAACCATCCTCTCTGGCGCCATCTTGGAACAATGCAATAATAATAAACTCTTTTACTATCGTAGTTTATAAAACCTCCGTCCCCACTTTAATGTCGTATGTCTTAAGTTTAAAATAATTCAAAATGTTTAACATTTTAACAAAAAAAATAATTTTAATCCTTTCTGCGGATTGTTAAGGATCAGCGATGATGCTAACGTAGCTAGTCTTCTATCAGCACCAAACTGAAACCCGCCACTCAGAGCCGTCGCTGTAATCGCGGTGATGTGCGGACTTGGTCTCTCTGGACTCTTTCTCTATGAGGTTGGCCCCGCCAGCGCCATGAGATAAACACGTGTAGGACACACGTCAGACTCACAGGAGATTCTCTTCCTCGTTTCTGTCTTTACAGAAGTCTGTTTTCTTGGAAGCCCAAAGAGTCGAAGGCCTCAGCAACTTCTTCAGGATGGAGAATATTCGGGAAGATTTCTCCAAAGGGAAACGACACCAAGGACTGCAGAATCCCCCATCAGGTGAGAACCGGACGGGAACGTCAATGTGGGGCTCGGCGATGTAGCGATAAATCATCGAATCGGGATAAGACTATTTATATCGTCAGCCAAATGAATATCGTACATGAGTACCGTAATTTCATTCATTTAATCATTTTAATCTTTAAACGGAGAGAGTTTTAACTGCAGTGTTTTTACCACCATAAGTACATCTGTAACGATTCTCTTTAAAGATATATGAGATATAAATAAGTAAATATACACACACACACACACACACACACACACGCACGTGCACACTGGGCTGGGCAATAAACATGAGCCATGTCTGTATTTTCCAAAATTTTAGTAATTATTAGCTATAACAAAGAAAGATATTGAATAAGAATGCGAATTCTATTAAATCTTCAATATGGAATTGCGTTCCCTTTAGATTCTCGCAAACACTCAAGTCTCTTGGTTCGACTCGCTGAAAGTTCCTTCCGTCTGGAAATGTCCAAATTCGTCCCCTCGTACTTGACAGTCTTCCATTAGGTGTTACTAAACTTTCGTCCAACTAATTTATGTCGGATGTTTGCCCAGATGTTCTCCACTGGGTTCAAATCTGGACTCTGTCTGGCTTCGGACAAGATCGCTTACGTGTGAGTCAGCCTTTAGTCTGCGAGTGCCGTCGTGTTGTTAATTTTTATTATCTTTAAATATTATTTTCACAGCATAGTACTACCCATATGACGACATACTGAAACAGTGTCAGGTCATATCGCCCGGCCCTACACTGCAGGGAATCCCGGAGAACATAAACATTTATATTACCATGTGATTCGGTTTACAGAGCAAAGTCACACAGTCGTTTTCTGAAATAAAGATAAAACACTTTCAAATATTTCACACAGTAACACACACCAAAGCAGAGTGTGTGTGTGTGTGTGTGTGTGTGTGTGTGTGTGTGTGTTGTATTGCACCTGCCATTTCTATAGCTCCCTGGCATCTCGCTCGGGTGTGTGTGTGTGTGGAGTAGAGAGAGTAGCTTTGAGCTTCTGTGATCCACTTTGCTTATGATTCACCTCACGCAGTCTGCATGTGTCTGTCTGTAACACACACGCACAC
>JAQMYF010000003.1:29059760-29070542 GCA_030014195.1 Neosilurus mollespiculum
TCTGTCTCTTGTACTGTCTCTCTCTTTCTCTCTCTCTCTCTCTCTATCTCGCTCTCTCTCTCTCTTTCTCTCTCTCTCCCTCGTTCTGTCTTGCTCTCTGTCTCTCTCTCACTCTCTCTCTCTCTCTCTCTGACTGTATCTTGTTCTGTCTCTCTCTCTCTCTCTCTGTGTCTCTGTCTCTGTCTCTTGTTCTCTCTCTCTCTCTCTCTCTCTATGTGTGTGTGTGTGTGTGTGTGTGTGTGTGTGTGTGTGGGTATGTTTACCGTCCTCGTCCACTTCGTCGATCATCTCATGCAGCTCCTCCGGAGTGGGGTTTTGTCCCAGCATCCTCATCACTTTCCCCAGCTCTTTGGTGCTGATGCAGCCGTCCTCTGCGTCCTGCACGAAGATGTCGAAGGCGGCACGGAACTCTGAAACAGAACTAAAGTCTCAGAGCTACGGCCTAGTGCATAAGTATTCACCCCTCTTTCATACTTTATATTAAAAAGGAATCATTTATTATTTCTGTTATCATTTATGTACTGTATTATTTATTTAGCCCTGCGATGGCCTGGCGAGCTGTCCAGGGTGTACTCTGCCCTCGCCCAGAGTCGGCGGAGATGGGCGCTAGCCTCCCCGCGACACTAATTAGGATTAAGCGGTTCAGAAAATGAATGAATGAATGAATTATTTATTTAGTCCCCTAATACGTATTTAATAAATAAACTCAGAGCGATACTCTAACAGAACCTCATCTGGGATTAGTTTCCATCACTCCCTGGTTTTATACTCTTTATGTAATTGCATACATTCTTATTTAAGAATAATTTTCTATCTAAACTATATAAAAGTAAATAAGAGAATCTGTTTTAAAGCTAAACCATGTTGTTGATTTAAAATGTTATAAAGACGAGACTGAAGCTGTTTTACTCACCATTTTTCTGCTCGTCTGTGAGCTGCTCGACCTGCAAAGATCGAAATAAATAATAAATTAGATCAATCCGATTTAGTTTCACAGTACTGAAAAGTCTCGTTATCAGTTTCTCTGCAGTCACAAGTCACTCTGTCACTGATAATGTGGGTGTTTAAGGGAGTGGCCTGGCCAGCTTCTTTTTGTAGTTCGGATGAGAACAGTAGGAGGTGTATATCACTTCTAAAGTTATCAACTTAACCACACATAAAATAAAACATTCATCAACGTCAGACGTGTTATGTGCTTGACCTTGTTCTTGGAATTGATTCGCAGGGTGAGCTTACTGTGTTAGATATATACACTCACCAGAAACCCTTACGATCTCTGCTACTTCCTTACAAACATTATTTTTCTTCCTAATGTCTCTATAAATAGGCAACACGGTGGTGCAGTGGTTGTCACGTCCGTCTCACAGCAAGAAAGTCCTGGGTTCGATTCCCGGGCTCAGGTGTTTCTGTGTGGAGTTTGCATGTTCTCCCCATGCTTGCATAGGATTCCTCTGGGTTCTCCGGTTTCCTCCCACACTCCAAAAACATGTACAGTAGGCTGATTGGTGGTTCCAAATTGCCCCTAGGTGTGAGTGTGAGTATGAATAGTGTGTGTGTGTGTGTGTGTGTGTGTGTGTGAGTGTGTGTGTGTGTGTGTGTGTGTGTGTAAGTGCTGCAATGGACTGGCGAGCTGTTCAGGGTGTACCCTGCCTTTATCCAGAGTCGGCTAAGATGGGCGCCAGCCTCCCCGCAAACCTTATTAGGATTAAGTGGTTTAGAAGATGAATGAATGAATGTGTCTGTAAATATCCGTTAAAATAATAAACGTAGCTGCAAGCAGTGATTCCCGGCGTCCAAGCAAGACTAATTAAGGAGAGAAGAAAAGAGGAGAGAAAACAGGAAAATGGAAGAGGAGAAGAGTAATAACGAGTATGAGTGGTCATGAAGAGAAGTAATAAAGGATTAATGAAGAGGAAGATGAATGAAGAGCAGTGATGGTGACGAAGAGAATATGATATCACAGAGTGGCAGAATTATATTAATAAAAATAATGAAATGAGTGAAAACAATAAGAGTTCTTATTAACACCTGGACCCTTAAAAATTCTATTTGAGAAGATCAAACAGGAAACAGGAACTAATTGCAGGAACTAAAGTCCCGAGCGAGGAACTGAAGAAATGTTGCTCCACACTTGTTACAGGATCAATCCGGGAAATGGTCTTAAAACAGTTTTTTTTTTTAATTTGTCACTTGATGATGACATCACAGTTCTGTTATTTACATGTATGTTGAAAATAATGTAATGTTTGTAAAATCATATAGCAACATATTTATTTATTATTCTTTCACCACACCGTATCGTCTCTGAGATTAAACCCTCGGGAAAGTTTTATCAACATTTTTCTGATCATGTTTTAAATAAACACTTCGTCCTTTAACAGAACCGTAGCCGCACAGACACACAAGTCAACGTGACGCCTAATTAAATAAAATTAATGACCTACACACCGAGTCACGGATTCACTCCATAAACATTAAATAAAGCTGTTTTGCTGCTGCACCCTAACACACACACACACACACACACACACACACACACACACACACACACACACACACACTACAGATAGTGCAGGTATTTGTAGATGTTTTTTATCAGAAGCTCGGGTCTGTCCCAGAATTAGCCTGTGAAGAAAATGGTTCATATCCATATGGAGGCATGAAGGAAGAACACAACTCGAGGAGGTGAAGAGGTTTATATCAGAGCTGATAAACGCTCGAGTGTGAATATATTTAACCACAACTCCATCGCACCGCCATACATTTTATACATCACACTCACAAGCAATCACATTAAACTACACTTCAAATATTCAAGTTCCCCATGGAGTCAGTACAACATCTCCCACCAACATGTCCTTCCACACTTTCTTCAAACATGTCCATCCAAACATCTCCTTCTAACACCTCTTTCCTACATCTTACTCCAAACATCTCCTTCCACACCTTCTTCAAACATCTTCATCCAAACATCCTCCAAACATCTCCTTCCAACATCTCCTTCCTCACCATCTTTAAATATCTCCTTCCAACATCTTCTTCCACACCTTCTTTAAACATCTCCTTCCAACATCTCCTTCCAGCATCTCCCTCAAAACCTCTCCTTCCACACCTTTTTCAAATATATCTCTCTCCAAACATCTCCTTCCAACATCTCCCTGAAAACATCTCCTTCCACATCTTCTGAAACATCTTCATCCAAACATCCTCCAAACATCTCCTTCCAACATCTCCTTCCTCACATTCTTTAAATATCTCCTTCCAATATCTCCTTCCAACATCTTCTTCCATACCTTCTTTAAACATCTCCTTCCAGCATCTCCTTCCAGCATCTCCCTCACAACCTCTCCTTCCACACCTTCTTCAAATATCTCCCTCCAAACATCTCCTTCCAACATCTCCTTCCAACATCTCCCTGAAAACATCTCCTTCCACACCTTCTTCAAATATCTCCCTCCAAACATCTCCTTCCTCACTTTCTTTAAATATCTCCTTCCAACATCTCCTTCAACATCTCCCTCTAAACATCTCCTTCCAACATTTCCTTCCACACCTGCTTTAAACATCTTCCCCCTACATCTTCCAACATCTCCTTCCAGACCTTCTTTAAACATCTCCTTCCACACCTTCAAACATCTACCTCCAAACATCTCCTTCCAACATTTACTTTCACACCTGCTTTAAACATCTTCCTCCTACATCTTCTATCAACATTTCCTTCCAGACCTGCTTTAAACATCTTTCTCCTTCATCTCCTTCCAACATTTCCTTACACACCTTCTTCAAACATCTCCCTCCAAAACATCTCTCTCCACATAACTCCTACCGACATCTCCTTCCAAACATCTCCTTCCAACATCTTTCTACAAACATCTTCCTAAAAAATATCCTCCACACCTCCAAATATTAGAGTGCAGAGCAGAGTCAGAGCTTGTGGCTTTGCTTTAAGCTAATTTTAATTTGACTATTACACAGAAATTATTATTATTATTATTATTATTATTATTAATTATTTTGTGTGTATATATATATATATATATATATATATATATATATATATAAAAAATTATTATATTAATAATATAGAAATGAATAAATAATAAAAATAATAATAATTTCTTTGTTGTATTTACAGTTTATCTTTTTTTTACTGCATGATGTAATTGTACTTTGTGAAATTGTGAATGTGGACTGATAGCAAAATTTCCACGACTCGAGTTAAAGAAAAGGTTAAAGTTAAGGTACGACTCGTTACTTGATTGATGCATTTACAGAATATTTTGAAGTGAGTTTCAGAAACATGAACAGAAATGTGTTTTTTCTGTGCTTTTTCAGAAATCAATATTTTGAAATGTTTATGATAATATCAGTCCTGAACGGCGATATATCTTCTGATTATTATCGTGAATAACATTATTAAACTCTCTGCATGCTGTGAAAAACAAGTAAACATGTTGTGAGAAGCGCCGACCATTCAGGTCTCATGGTTAGAAGTAAAAACTCACCGCTGCTTTGTAGATGTCGTTCATGATGCTGAAGAATGTGTAGCAAGAACACAGCGGGCTTCAAGGGCCTCAGTGGAGATCACGAAGTGTGTATGACTGCAGTGGGATTTATAAGAGCAAACAGAAAGAACCACTCCCTCTGCTCATGTCCCAAACCCCTGTCCAAATAACATCTGTCCATCAGGATCTCTCTCTCTCTCTCTCCCTCTCTCTCTCTCTCTCTCTCTGATAGAAGAATGTGAAGTGGACGTGGAGGTGCAATCTCTACACACCACACACTCCACATTCCAGTACAGAAAAGGAGCAGAGGAACCACAGAGGAACCTCAGATAAATCACAGAGGAATCTAAGAGGAACTGTAAAGGAATTACAGAAGAACCCCTGAGGAATCGCAGATAAATCACAGAGGAATCTAAAAGGAACTGTAAAGGAATTACAGAAGAACCCCCGAGGAACTGCAGATAAATCACAGAGGAACCTCAGAGAAAAAATGGAGATCATGAAGTTCAGGAATTAATAAGTTTTTAATTCACAAGTGATTTTTCTGATGAACCTTTGAACCTCCTTTTGTGGAATTCTGAATCGTAAATCATTTTGATTAGTTTATGGGTTAATCTTCATCAAATTCATTGATCTTTAGAACTGAAGCCTGAGGCTTGTTTGGATTTTATGATGCGTGATGCATGTGTCCGTGAGGCAGTGAGTTCCATCGTGTTTTGTTTGTTAGAACCTGGAATTTTTTTGTGAAGAAGGTGAGAAGGTGTTGGTTCTACACGGTCTCTGGGTGTCTACAGCAGATTTGAGAGTTTTAATCAGATGAAAGATGAGTGTTTATTAGACAACAGACTGATAATAGGTTGTTATGAGCCGCACCCTCCCACAGGGTGTGTATCAGGGTGAGTGGGAGTGTGGAGAGGGTGTGTGTGTGTTACTGGTAGAAAAAAAACAAACATGTTGTCAGACAGTCAGCTCTTTGGTCATCCCAATGACTGGAAGATCTGTCAAAGGGGCGGGACCTTGTACCCAGCTGCCAATCCCTGAAATAGGAATGAACTTGATTGACGTCTCAAATGTAAACACATGAACATGAGCATGAGTACACACAGAGTGTTGAGAGCTGAAACAACATCTGCATAATTCATGAATCTATTTTATGTTATTATACACTCATTCGCCGAACCATTTAATCCTACTGGGGTCACGGGGAGGGTGGAGTCTTTCTCAGTCAAGTCTGGGTGAAGGCGGGGTACACCATAAACAGCTCGCCAATGTGCATGTCCTTGGACTGTGGGAGGAAACCAGAGTACCTGGAGGAAGTCCACTCAAGCACTGGAAGAACATGTAAACTCCACACATAGACGCTCTCGTGAAGCTTTGGACTTAAACCCAGGACCTTCTTGCTGTGAGGCAGATGTGCTAACCACTACACCACTGTCCCGCCCTCAGACGTGAATCATTTTGAAAAACATGTAGTGTTCATACACACTTCAGTAACACACACCTGTATTCCCCCGAATATAAAACCCACCAGACGTCACTGCATTCACATCAGACATGCACGACAGCGAGCCTCCAACATGAGCTATTTACTGCCTAATACACCATTCAGAAATATTTTATCTTTACATTTTATTTTTACCTCTAAATAATGATGATGATGATGAGGGTATTGGAGGGATTTTGGTGGACGTGGAGACAGGACAGTCTGATCCACATTCACACTGAGCTCTGATGGAATGCTAATTGAAGCTGGTGGAGGCGAAGAGCCTGCGCTGAATATTAATCATCACAGCACACAAAAACACACAGAGAGGAAACAAACCCGCGAGTGAATATCAAGACCCACATCAGGAAGGGCTTCGTTATCTGAACATTCTTCACCTGCTGATGGAACGATTTCATTTTTTAAGATCATAATAATTATTGAAATAAAACCATGGTAATTATTATTATTACCAGAATAAATCCAGGGTGACACGGCGGCGTAACGGTTAGCATGTCCACCTAACAGCAAGAAGGTCCTGGGTTCTAGTCCCAAGCTTGGAGAGGGCGTTTCTGTGTGGAGTTTGCATGTTCTCCCTGTGCTTGAGTGGGTTTCCTCTGGTTACTCCGGTTTCGTCCCACAGTCCAAAGACATGCACATTCGGCTAATTGGCTGTTCCAAATTGCCCCAAGGTGTGAGTGTGAAATAGTTGTGTATGTGGTGACCCTGCGATGGACTGGCAAGCTGTTCATGGTGCCTGCCTTCACCCAGAGTCGGGTACACCAACACGTGCACCCTGTCTTATATTTTTATTCTTATTTATTTCTGTTTTTGAGTTTGTTTGTTTACTGGTGTAATATTTATCTCCTTATTATTTTCTGTATTGTTTATCCATGTGTTTTTTTATTTAATAACTTTTAAAAGATAAAATTTTACTTCTTGATTGCACAGCACTCACATGTAGTTATAATACTCAGAATTATTTTACTTTACATTGTTTTACTTCTAATGATAATGTGATTATAAGAATAATATTAATACTAATTCTTCTTCCTCTTCTTCTTGTTATTATTATTATTGCTTTACACCATAACGTTTTAGTAATTTACAGTGTCTGTTGTTGTTGTTTTTTTCTGGTTTATTTCTGCTTGATTTCTTTTTTCTGCCCTCAGCAGGTGGCAGCAGATGCGACTGATTTCTGTCTTCCTGTCCTAACGAGCGCAGGTTCCTGTTTAGCATCCTGACAGAACCCGTATCAAAAGAACATATGGAGCGAGCAGCTTTTACGCATTTCCTTTCCTCCTTCACCCCGCACCGTAATCACAAAAACACATCTCAAACACGCCGTTCCACCATTCAGTGCCCAGCATTTAGGACCGGTTGTTATGGCAACGCTCAGGCTCTGTAGTAGATGGAGGCAGGAGAACAGTGATAGATGAGCACAGCAATTTCCTCCTAATTTTTTCCTTAAAAATAAATAAATAAATAAAACATTTCCTTCTCTTTTCTGTCCTGGATGAGAGCCTCTGCTTTTCTTTTGTAAAGTCCTCTGAGAGATTTCTAACAACACGTGGAAAATGCGGAAAGATTCTGAGATTTATTCTCTTATTAGAGTGAAATGTGTAATGTGAACAAACTGAATCATCATTCAGAAGAAATGATTTACTGTAAGCTCAGAGATAATAAACATCTCAGGATTAAGATGAAGAGAGAGAATAAGGAGAGGTGGAAATGGATCGAGTGATTATCGCTGCTATAAAGGAAGAGAGAGAGAGAGAGAGAGAGAGAGAGAGAGAGAGAGAGAGAGAGACTCACACGTTTCCTGAACATGAAATTCACTTTCTGAGTCCCCGTTTTATATCCGTGCCATCAGGGAAGAAAAAGTCCATTGATGTGATAACCTTCTCATTCAGTACATTCAGCTCATCATCTGACTTCATTTTATTGCCACATTAATGTTGCTGAGCCTCGACCTGACCGACTGGAGCAACAATGCCATGGGGATTATGCACTGAGATCAAGGCTAAAGGCTTTCCAAAATATTCGAGTGTGCGACTTTTCTTCTTCTTTTTTTTTTTTTTTTTTGGCCAGGCAGTGAATATTCAGACTTTGAGATAACACTGAAACCACAAGAGAATAGATTTAAATTTTTATATTTATTACACATAATAATACTGTCACATAGCAGTGAAAAGCAGAGCTGAGTTATGTTTCTGGATTGTGTTTCCCAGAGCGTAGGGCACAGACAGAGTTCCCCAGGGACTACATTACCCATCAGCCCCTGCAGATTGCAGTACCTGTGACATGACATCAGAAAAATCACCTGTACCTAATTAGCACTATTATTTAAGCCCTAGATCTGAATAGGAGGACAGTTTGCATTCAGTCTGTTGCTGTTTTACCTGGTGGCTGAGCTGCACGTTTACAGATGACGTATGCACAGGTGTGTCTTGAAATTGTCAAATTTGTATTTCTAGAGTCGTGAAAATGTCTCTAGGGATTTCTTCTTCTTTCTTCTCTAGGGATTTCCTCTTCAGGTATCTAGAATCTCATGGTTAATTATGGGATTACATGGTGTATCTTAATGTACTGGAGTGTGCTATATGTGTATACTACTGATGAATTTGATCATCCAGGTACCGTTTGACTCCTAATTAAAAACCTAATGTGTATTCTGATGCAGCTCTTGTCTTTCTTTAGTTCTTTATCTTAATTTTGTCTTTTTCCTCCACGTTCTGGAGCGTAGAGCCTGTCTCAACTGACTCTGGTTAAAAGCAGGGTAAGATCTGAACAGCTCGCTTATATGAACTGTTCACACAATAGTGTGAACAGTCCATTCACACTCACACTTAAACCTGGCAGCAATTTGGTGCAGCATGATGTGCATGTCTTTTGGACTGTGCGAGGAAAACTGGAGTACCCAGAGGAAACCCACTCAAGCACGGAGACAACATGCAAAGTATACACAGAAACACCCTCACCAAGCCTGGGACTCAGACACAAGACCTTCTTTTTGTGATGCGGACGTGCTAACCACTACACCACCATGTCACATACTGAAGCCACGAGATAATTTCAGGTCATGAGATAAAACACCGAGGTTCTGAGATAATGTGTGTGTTATCTTATCATGTCTGTGTGTTTTCTGAGCCCAGGCTCCCGGTTTCTCTCGGTGTATTACTTCATGTGGTGTTTGAACTCTAAGATTGAATGCAGATCCGTTCTAGGCGGTGTTATTTCTCTCTGTGCAGTGAGTGTGATGACTGACTTCATTCGCACATGCATGAGGAAAAGCTTTTAAACAGGAAGAGGAAATGTTCTTGGATCTTAGCGTCTCTGGTTCTGCCTCATTCTCTCCCTGTCCAGACCTTTAACAAGAACAAAACCACATTATCTCCAATCAGACCACGCCTGGTCAGGAAGACGATCGATTCCACAACCTTTCTGACCCGGGGGGAAGGGGGGGTGTTTCGATGCTGAGATTTTAAAAAAGACGAACACTTTGGTGTGGCACATTTATTGATTTTTTTAGTTTATTTTTAATCTGAATCAGGACATTGCCTTAGGACAGGATGGATACTGGTTAAATATATCCAGTAACTAAAATACATCCCAGTGCAGCACACCACACCTTCTGGAGACTGTGTGCTCCAGGCAAGACCGAGCTGCTGGAGAGCTGTAAAGGCAGAGAACATGCTGACATCTGAGTTCTGTCTGTGTGTGGGATGAAATTACCTGCTGCAAAAACTGTTCACTCCCAAATGTCATGTTTTTAATGCAGCTGGTGCTAAAAATACCTCCACATCTCACAACTACACCTTCTACTTTCCTGGAAAGATGCTAGCAATGCTAGTAGTGTCTGATCGTTGACAGCTAATCATTAGCATTGTATAAAAATGTAGTTTAGATCTACAGGCTGATCTTTTCACCTGAAACACATTAATAATATCCCGATTTACTGAAACAGAATTAATGCAGTGTGTTAAATTATAAAGTTTGGTAACTCACACACACACACACACACACACACACACACAAATGACAAGGAAGAAAAAAATTAAATTAGTAGTTTTTATGCTAAATGTTCTTTAAAATGAGGCTGTGATTGAACAGATCTGTAACAAAACTATAAAACAATAACCTTTCAAATACAAGAATGTGTGTTCATTAAAAAATATAAAAGAAAAACTTTATCACAGAATCTATTTATTTATTCATCTTGGAACTTTTCAAAAACTGGAGTATAATTGATTCTCTTCCCTTCAGCTGTATTCATTATCTCACTGTATCTTTGCCTGCCTTCAGATAATCAAATGTACATCAATTCCACTCTATACTTTACAGAGATGGGCAGAGATAGAAACAGGGAAAGAGAGAGAGACAGCGAGAGGGAGAGAGAGAAAGAAACAAAGGGGGAGAGAGAGAGAGGGACAGACACGGAGAGGGAGAAAGAGGGAGAAAGAGAGAGATAGAGAGGGACAGACAGAGAGGAAGTAAGACATAGAGGGAGTGAGACAAACAGAGAGAGGGGGGAGGGAGAGAGAAACAAAGACAGACAGAAGAATAGAGGGGGAGGGAGAGAGAGGGAGAAACAGACAGACAGAGAGGGAGTAAGACAGAGAGGCAGGGAGAGAGAGACAGACAGAGAGAGAGTGTGTCTGCCTGAATGAATCTGTGTGTGTGTGTGTGTGTGTGTGTGTGTTTGTGTATGAATGTGTATTTTAATGACGTATATTGAGGATATATAATTATAAGAAAATTATGTGTGTGTGTATGTGTGTGTGTGTGTGTGTA
>JAQMYF010000003.1:29088312-29101661 GCA_030014195.1 Neosilurus mollespiculum
TCGTTACACAAATACACATCACCTGATATGCATTAAATCCAATAAGCATTCAAGTTTATACAGCTTGGAGTAGGAAATTATGGATAAAATGATGATATATTCAAAATAATCACTTGCCTAATAATTGTGCACACAGTGTAAAATTGTTATATTCAGACAATTCTCGTCTCATCTTAATGCGAATTTCCCTCTTTGTGTGTAAACTACCTCCTGGTTGTAGGTTGTGTACTTCTCAGCCACGTACCCCTACTTCATGTTATTTATTCTGTTCATCCGCGGAGTCACACTTCCTGGTGCGAAAGAAGGAATTCTGTTCTACATCACACCTGATTTCGAGAAGCTGAAAGAGTCTGAGGTAATTCCACATGATTTAGAGAAAGAGGTTGATGAGGATGGAGGAGAACAGAGGAAGAGGACGATGTGAGATGTTTATGTTATTGGTCTTGTTGTTCTCTTAGGTCTGGCTGGATGCCGCGACTCAAATCTTCTTCTCATACGGTTTGGGGCTTGGCTCTCTGATCGCGCTCGGCAGCTACAACCCTTTCAACAACAATGTTTACAGGTACGAGAAGATAACGCAGTAGGGTTATTCCATCCTCTGTTACTCAAGCTCCGTCTCTGAGTGTGGATAATCTTTTGTGTCAAAGTTCACAAACCAATAAAAACAGAAACAGTTCTACAGTGGTACACTTTACAGTAAATATTAAAGATTCATTGGGTCGAATTGAAACTCTCGCAGTTACAATATGGACCAAAAACTACACAGTTAATTTGTTTACTATAAAGCAGTGCCATTAGCAACACAGTTCTGTAGCTTGGAGCATGCTGATCTCACCTGACCTGTCTTTGTCATGGTTTTAATATCTAAATATAAACTTTAAAAATCTTGTTTTAATTTGCTTTTCTCAATGTTTCTGTGTAGTGTATATATATACTTAATACGTACATGTTGAATGAGGTTGAAAGACTTGCCGTTACACGTTGCACAGTCTTAGCCTATGCATCTGCTCGTGCTTGCGCACAGAGCTCACCTGCATCACTCATAATTACATTTTTTTTAATTAATCAGAAACATCTCAATCTAATGTAATTTTTGTGTTTACGTTTCTGTGTAGTATTTACTTAAAACAATGATTCACTTCAGGCTTAGCGGATATCGCTGAATTGAATAGTCGCCTTAACGTTCCATCTCAGTGATATTCAGAAGCATTCGCCTCGCCGTCAGTGCATAACTACTAATTATCCTACAAGACACACACACACTCACTCACACACACACACACTCATTGTTTATTGCTAAGTTCCATGCAGAAGTAATATAAATGGCTGCCGTTCCCACAGTATAGTGTTCTGGATTCTGATTGGTCAGAGCAAACTGAGTCATTTTCTTCAGGTTTATATTAATGTGCTTGTTCTAATCACCTTCATCTACATCAATGTTTCTACAGTAATTCTTCTTCTGAATTCACAGATTCAGAAACGTTGAATTTTTATTGATAGTAATCTAATAAAATGTGATTGAATAAAAATTTATCTAATAAAAAGTAAACTTATTAAAAGGGATCTAATAAAAAGTGACCTCATAATAATGTATTACAAAGTGATCTAATAAAAAATTATCCAGTAAAAAGTGATCTAATAAATAAGTGATTTAATAAAAAAATGATTTAACAAAATTGATTAAATAATAAACTATCTAATAAAAAGATGATCTAATAAAATGTGATCTAATAAAAATTGATTTGATAAAAATTCACTTAATAAAAAAGTGATCTAATAAAATGTGATCTAACAAAACTGATTTAATAACAAACTATCTAATAAAATGTAATCTAATGAAAAAGTTATCTACCAAAACTAACCTGCCACCAGGAGGTGAATCTTGTCGTATTCAGCAGTTTTAATCAGTAAAGAGACTTTTGATGGTTGACTCGACAGGTTATCTCGTCACGTGATTGTGTTGAAAGATTTTCTAAAGTAACATTTTTCATTAACTCCTCCATTTTGTCCAGCAATGTTTACCGTGCCATTTAAGAGCCCTTATTTGACTAATGTAAGAGGATATGAATAAACATGAGCAATTTGTGCCTAGAATTAGTGTGTAATTAAACCTCCAAGCTCTCGGTACATAATTAATTCATTCCTCCATGGCTGGAATTAATACCCTGCAGTTCAGCCGTGAATATGTTTAACGTCTTTCGTTTCCTGTCTTTCTGGCAGAGACTCGGTCATCGTGTGCTTTATAAACTCATCCACCAGCATGTTTGCTGGATTTGTCATTTTCTCCATCGTGGGGTTCATGGCTCACGTGACTAAGAGACCGATAGCTGACGTGGCTGCTTCAGGTAATCGCATCACTCTGTCATAATGTTATAGAATTGCTCCTGTCACATGTCTCAATGATTCGTTTTCTGGTTGGCATTACTCTACAGGTCCAGGATTGGCGTTTTTAGCGTATCCTGAAGCTGTGACACAGTTACCCATCTCTCCACTGTGGGCCATCCTCTTCTTCTCCATGTTGCTAATGCTGGGAATCGACAGCCAGGTCACTCAGCAGCTCAATTATAGGAAAAATATCTTCACTTATCTGAGAACAATATTCAGAGTCTGTGATTTATGTTGTGTCAGTATTTACTGTACACTGGGGGAAAGTTCAATGTGTTCAGAGTTGGGTCACGCAGAAGGTCATTTATGTTAAGAGTTGATCTGATTATGAACACAGGTGTGTATTCAGAGTTTTAAACAACACCCACACTGACGAGATATGAGATAAACAGCTTTATTAAATTTATTACTGAATCATCTGGACTTCAGTTCTACAAAATTAAACATCATCATCGTCATCATCATCATTTTCTTCTGCTTGATCCAGGGTGGGGTCGTGGGGGCAGCAGCCTAAGCAGTGAGGTCCAGACGTCCCTCACCCCAGCCACTTCCTCCAACTTTTCCGCGGGAACACCGAGGCGTTCCCAGACAAGCCAAGAGACATATCTCCCCCAGCTTGTTCTGGATCTCATCTCTGCTTTTTGTGAATGACATTGTCCTTTTGGCTTCATCAAACCAGGACCTCCAGCTCTTGTTAGAGCGATTTGAAACTGAGTGCGAAGCAGCCGGGATGAGAATGAGCACTTCCAAATCCGAGGCCATGGTTCTCAGCCAGAAAAGGGTGGAATGCACCCTCTGGGTCTGGGATGAAATCCTGCCCCAAGTGAAGGAGTTCAAGTATCTCAGGGTCTTGTTCACAAGTGAGGGAAGGATGGAGCGGGAGATTGACAGGTGGATCGGTGCAGCTTCTGCTGTAAAGAGGGAGCTGAGCCGAAAGACAAAGCTCTCAATTTATCAGTTGATCTATGTTTCAACCCTCATCTATGGTCACAAGCTTTGGGTAGTGACCAAAAGAGCAAGATAGCGAATACAAGCAGCTGAAATGAGCTTCCTTCGCAGGGTGTCAGGGCTCTCACTCAGAGATAGGATGAGAAGCTCGGTCATGCGGGAGGAGCTCGGAGCTCTCGGAACACCTTGGTGTCTCCCTGGAAGAGCTGTAGGAGGTGGCTGGGGAGGAAGACGTCTAGACCTCACTGCTTAGGCTGCTGCCGCCCCCCAACCCGACCCTGGACCAAGCGGATGAAGATGAAGATGAAGACCTGAAATATTTTTCCCATTTCAGACAACACCTATTTTATATGTGAATGCAACTACACAGCTTTCAGTCCACCTCACCCAAAATTTATACGATAAAAAAATTGTAGGTTGTTTGTAAAAGGGGTTTAAAGACACATAATTATGAGAAACATAGCGGTAATCAGGTAATCTCAGCAACCGAGTTTCCTCTGCAGCTTTGTGTAAAACAGAAGCCACATTGCTGAAAATGTAAAAAGATAAAAACAACACAAGAGTGAATATTCTTTGCTGCTCTGAAGTCATGTGTTGAGATTAAAGCTGGTCTTTATTTTACCACAATAGAACTTATACAGCGCTCTTTTTGAAAAGTAGTGTTATTACTGGGTCTCCATGTCATATCATGTGACATAGATGTGGAAAATCTGTTCTGTTTCATTTTAGTAAAATATGTGAATTGAATCATCGGAAAACCCTCCTCATGTAAACTGTAATATGTTTTGTGGTATTTGAGTTTTGTTGTTTTCCTCTGCAGTTCTGTACGGTGGAAGGATTCATCACAGCGCTGGTGGACGAGTTCCCGGCACTCCTGAGGAAAAGACGAGAGATTTTCATTGCATGTGTGTGCATCGTGTCATATATAATTGGCCTCTCCAATATCACACAGGTTAATTACACACCTTCTCGTCTTTATAAATAAAATTAAATTTATTAGGTTTTATATATATGTATTCATCATTCATTCATTCATTTTCTGAACCGCCTAATCCTAATTAGGGTCGCAGGGAGGATGACGCCCATCTCAGCCGACTCTGGGCGAGGGCAGAGTACACCCTGGACAGCTCGCCAGGCCATCACAATATATATATATATATAGTCAGTGCAGCTAACTGGGTTATCAAAGGCCGGCCATGTCTCTCTCTGTCTGTGGTGAGAGGCATGTAAAAGAACCGTTGCTGATTTTTGTCAAGAGTAGGCTGCAAAGCCGTCAGCGTGTTTCTGGCGAGCTGTCCAGGGTGTACTCTGCCCTCGCCCAGAGTCGGCTGAGATGGGCGCCAGCCTCCCTGCGACCCTAATTAGGATTAAGCAGTTCGGAAAATGAATGAATGAATATATATATATATATATATAGACTTACTTAACTTATATTATCATAGTATATATTATTTAAAAAATATGTAAAGTAAACATGATTATCACTTTTTTTCAGGAAAATGAATGTCTTTTGACTCACAAATGAAATTTTAATTAAAATAAAAATTAGACTGTGAAAAAGTTGTATGTATGTAACTGAAAACCTTAATTTTTTTCTATCTTGTGTCTTTAGGGCGGCCTTTACGTTTTTAAACTCTTTGATTATTATTCTGCCAGTGGCATGTCGCTCCTGTTCCTGGTTTTCTTCGAGTGTATCTCCATCTCCTGGTGTTACGGTGAGACACAACAACATTAGAGATTATTCATTTATTCATTTTATTCTCACAAACTCTCAACATAAAACAGTTTAAAAAGACAGTTTTACACCACGGCACTTCAGCTAAGTTCTGGATTGTGATTTGTCAGAAACTGCAGAGTCCTGGACTGTGATTGGTCAGAAGGTGCTGAGTTCTGGATTGTGATTGGTCAGGATTGTGATTGGTCAGAAGGTGCAGAGTTCTGGATTGTGATTAGTCAGAACGTGCTGAGTTCTGGCTTGTGAACGGTCAGAAGGTGAGGAGTTCTGGATTGTGATTGGTCAGAATGTGCTGAGTACTGGATTGTGATTGGTCAGGTGAGGAGTTCTGGATTGTGATTGGTCAGAAGTTGCTGAGTATTGGCTTGTGACTGGTTAAAAGGTGCTGAGTTTTGGACAGTGATTGATGAGAAGGTGCTGACCTCTGGACTGTAATTGGTCAGAAGATGCCGTTCTGGATTGTAATTGGTCAGAAGGTGATTAATATTGTATAACAGTACCTGTATGTTTTCTGAAAGGAGGAATGTGTTTATGTAACATGTATAAGGAGTCTCCAGTATGCAGTTCTATGACATCTTCAGGACAGAGGAGTTCAGAGACAGTGATTTGTGGAGGTGCTCCTGAGCTCATGCAGTGATCTCCGTGACAGAACCATGCCTATGTATAAGGCCGTGTCCCCTGATGGCCCAAGTATCATGATAATCCAATACTGATTTTTATCCTTGTTCCTTACAGAGATTTCTCCAGATTTTCGCAGAATCTTTTGATGATATTCTGTTCTGTAGATGACGAGATATTCAAATTTTTCACAATTTCACGCTGAGGAAAATTATTCTGAAATTGTTCCATAGATTTTTACGGGTTGCTGAACCTCTGCCCAGATGTTTGTTTTATACCCAATCATGCTACTGATCTGTGACCAATTAACCAATTTAATTACAAAATGGTGCGTTTTAGTTCCACTTACTTTTCCAGCCTTTTGTTGCCCCGTCCCAACATTTTTGAGACGTGTTGCTGCCATCAGATTCAAAATGAGATCGTATTGTTCATGACATAATAAAATGCCTCACAACATTTGAAATGTTTTGTTGTGAATATAATATGAATTTATGAAATTTGAAAACATTTTGCACAACGCCCAACTTTTTGTATATAATAAAAGTTATAGTATTCATTAACACCATGTTCTTTAATTATGGATGTACATTAGTAAACAAATAAAAACAAGAAAATGTCTTTAATCTACTGGTTTTTGGTTGAACCTAGTGATTTATTACCATTTGATTCCTAATGTCTGATTCCTGATATCTGTAGGTGTGAATAAATTCTACAGTAATATCGAGGAGATGATCGGATATAAACCCTGCATATGGTGGAAACTCTGTTGGGTGTTTTTCACTCCTCTGGTTGTTGGTGTAAGTAAAGAACTCTGTTTATTTCATTTATCTGTAATTTGATAATTAATGTGTGTAATTTCAGTATTCCTGCATCTATATATGCTTTAATTTGTTTCTGAGAAAATCAGATAATAATTTTAGGGTCACTCATATAATACAAGGTTCTGATACCCTGCAGCATGGGTTATGTAGTAAATATTCTCCATATGGTACTGGTTGTAATTACCCATGTACTCATTTAACGAGATGTACTATAATATGTGGATGTGACCAAATTAGTGAAAAACTGATGGCTGGGGTTTGACCTTTCATGTTCCCTCAAGGTCAGAGGTAACTGTCTCATTTGAGAGTCCATATATGGTTTCCTATTAGTGTTTCATAGTAACAGCATGTCTGTCGTATATATAAGGGCAGTGGTGGCTTAGTGGTTAAGGCGATGGGTTACTAATCTGAAGCTCAGCGGTTATGTCACCACTGTTGGGCCCTTGAGCAAGGCCCTTAACTCTCAATTGCTCAGTTGTATAAAAATGATAATTGTAAGTCGCTCTGGATAAGAGCATCTGCCAAATGATGTAAATGTAAATGTATCGTTTCGTAGTTATACGGGCTCCATCTCTAAAACGTTGTGACCTTGACATTCCAAAATTAAATCATGTCTGGAAAACAGGTAGGGTAGTGTCCCCACCGAGTTTGTTTTAAATCTGTGCACAGGTGTGGTCAGGATTTTGTTTCCCGACTCACAACCTGACTCACAAACACCGGCAATTATAATATTTTTGCCAAAATTCTGTTCTGGGCGGAGCTAATAACCAGAACTCCTAGGACAAAACACAGCTTGGTATAGACTGATACTATACCAGGAGTGTATATTTCACAATGTGGATGTGTGTGCAGTCTGAAGGTTGTTATACTGTGAGTGTGGTTGCAGCTGTAATACAGTCCAGATGTGTGTGATCTGTATTTAGTTGAATGTGAGTGCCTGTGATGCCTGTGAGTTGTAGTCCATGGCGGCCATGTTTGTAGGCTGTGGGGCCTTCTGGTGAATGAAGTCCAAAATATGACAAATCCCCTCCTCTCTTTGGTCTGGGGACCTGATCTCTCTGGGTGGGCAAAATGGAATGATTAGTAGAGCAGTGGGTTGATGATGTCATGGACACACAACCATTCAAACTCACACCTAGGGGCAATTTGGAACAGCCAATTAGGCTAATGTGCATGTCTCTCGATTGTGGGAGGAAACCGGAGTACCGGAGGGAAAATCACGTAAGCACAGGGAGGACATGTAAACTCTACACAGTAACACCCTCACTGAGCTCAGGACTCGAACCCAGGACCTTCTTGCTGTGAGGTGAACGTGCTAACCACTCCACCACCGTGCCATCCATGGTGATGGAGATCATTCTGTGATTTTATTATTTTATTATTAATGATGAATGTTTCATTAATTTTAGTTTCAGAATAATGTGAATAAGTTAAGTGTATAACGTCACGTCTGTTTTCTCTTCAGCGTCTCAGGCTGCAATTCAGATTAAGCTGATGTGTAATGATTTGAGCTCTAAACAAACTCTGACACTGAGGACGTTCTAAGAGCTGATATTTCTGAAAGCTCCTCTCTGTTCTCCAGCGTCCGGAGTTATCAGCTGCTCAAAGGCAGACTGGATAAATCAACTATTTCTTTCCCACACTCTTCTTTATCTTCTTCCCTTCTTCAGGGAGTGTTTCTGTTCAGCGCCGTCCAAATGGTTCCTCTCAAAATGAATAACTACGTGTTTCCGGCGTGGGGTCAGGGGGTCGGCTGGTTCATGGCTCTCTCCTCCATGCTGCTCATCCCAGGATACATGGTGTACATGTTCCTCCTCAAAAGGCTGAAATCTAAAGAGGTAACCTCTACTAAACATATCACATTTTAGCAGGAATTACATCAAGAGTCAGGCGGTGATGTGGGGATCTTGAGGGGGGGGGTCTGGAGTTCAGTCGTCTGTGTATTTGTATTACAGTATTTTTTATCATTGAGGTGAAATAACAGTGATGAGATTAATAGTTATGTTTATGATGCCTGGATTTGTGTTTCAGGATTCGAAGTCGGTGCAGTCCCAGGAGAACAAACCTGAACCACAGCAGCAGGGTGAAAACGCCATCACCGTGTACCCCACCAACGCACACACCCCGAACCAGGAGCAAACACCGAGCGCATAGACACCCAGAACCGAGAGCAATTGCAGAGCAACAGCACAGAGGACTTCCATCTTTTTACAGTAATAGAGTCATCTACCTCCAGGGGCCAATCACCATTCACTTCACTCTTAATAATAATAACAATAATAATAATAATAATAATAATGATGATGATGATGATGATGATGATGTGGAACAGTTTCTTTGCAGGTGTACAGAAGAAAAAAAGAGAATTGTATTTGAAAACACGTGTAAACGAGTGAATCTGTTCGTTGTGTTAAAACTGTGAGTCGGATCAGAGCACAGAGCCTCGCGTATGCCAACATGTCGATAACGTCGCGTTACATAATACACTATATTGTGATCATGGAGACGTCAAGTTCTGATGCATTTCGCACTTTCAGTGTGTTTCAGCTTTTTTTTTTTTCTTCATGTTTTGTTATTTTTATTTGTTTCAGGTTTTTTTATTCTATTCTTTCAGGAATCCTTATATTCAGTATTTTTCAGCAGTTTAATATGGTTGACATGTAAGGTTTTTTATATTTTCAGTGGAACCTTGGTTTTTCGAAGGAGTCCCTTTTTGAACAAAATTTCGAAGCCATAATTGCACTCGGTTGTAGCACAAATGCTCGGTTGTTGAACAATCTACTCGTCAACAGCCGGCTGTGTGTGCATCAGTCTCGTCACACTGCGCTCGCTCACAGAACACCCACTCTGAACTCAGATTTTGGTGATATTTCTTGTGTTGTGTATTTTTTTATTTTTTTTTTATCGATAAGCCACTATGGCAGCTGGGAAATCTATTGAAAGTGTAAAGGCAAAAAGGAAAAGAGTGAGAATAAACGATAGAGGTGAAGAAAAAAGTCATATGAAAGTATGAAAATGGCGTTGGTGTTTGGTGAATGAAACTTTCTTTCTTATTTAAAACTTTGTTCTTTCTTTAGTTGGTATGTCATGTAATAATACGATTGTGGAGTGAGGAGGTCAGGAACGGATTCATCCATTATACACTGCTTCCTCTGGGAAAATATGCTTCAGTTTAGGAAAAAAAATCGGTTTTAGAACAACATTTAAGAACGAATTAAGTTCAAAAGCAAAGGTTCCACTGTAATGGTATAAATTTTGTACTATTAAACTTTTTTCATCATTTCCATGTTTTGTGGATATAAAATTGATGTTATCTGGAAGTTAATACAAGCACTAATTTAAGATCAATATTTATCGCACACTCGTTTCTTAATGAAGGCGATCACTTCGTCCTGGGGTTTAAAAAGCACATCAACTATTCAATGTCTATCATTTTTAATAATAATCTGCTAAAATTTTTAAGTTTGATCAGTTGTTGTGACGTGAAAACTGAATATCGGTTCGACGTGCCTGAGAGAGAGAACAAAAAATAACCTCGAAATCACGTGGAAAGAAAAAATGTAAAACAAGGAATACAGGATGGAATCAGTGGGTGTACTCAGTGTTGCTTTGATGTTTATTGTAGGAAAAAGACGGTGTGTGTGTGTGTGTGTGAGTGTGTGAGAGAGAGAGAGAGAGAGAGAGAGAGCCGAGCTTAACTGTACGATCGTTAATAATATAATAAAAAGCACATGAAGCCCTGGGGACTCGTTTATTCGTCATCTGATATTTTTGTTAGAGAGACTGTTACTATTTTATTTTTTTGGAAAAAAAACAAACTGCTAGAAAATCTACTTGTATTGTCGAAGCTGTTTTTAGAGACTTTTTAGGATATTTTGTACGTTAATGTTGTGATCGAGGACCAAAATTATAAAGCAAAAACATATCTATGCCATTCAGTGTGTAGATCACAAAGGACAGGGTTCTAAAAAAAACAAAACAAAAACAAACATTAAATATAAAAAAAGAATATTAAAAAAACAGGGATTTTAGGCTCAGCGTCCGTCTGCCAATCCGTTAGCATCACTTCGTCCTGTTTACACTCACACGCTTCAAGACGAGCAGAAAATCTCTGAGTTTACTGAAGAAGGTTTGATTGAGTTCGAGGACAAGCTGAACGGATGAGGCGTAAAATGAAAAAAAAAATCACGTATCATGGAAAAGTTACAAAATTAGGAAAATTCAACACTAGATTTCTGTGAAGAGTCCAAAGGAAATTCAGGAACAACTTCTAAAAAATGTTTACAAATAATAATAAAATAGAATAAAACTCAGTTCTGGCCAATCAGAATACAGAGATGAGATTAAAATGATAATAATAATAACAACAACAAAAAACAAACAAACAAAAAACAAGTATTGGTCTCAGTCAATCATATTTTATTTTATATTATGTATTAATATTCATCATATCACTCTGGTGTTTCATAAGATTTAGATTTTACTCCTGCATGCACTTTTAAACTTTAAAATACAAAAACATACAGCTTTAATAAAATAAAATTACAAAATTATTTGTAATTATATTCATAATTCTATTAAATTCCCTCTTCAAATACACCGTCATCATCATCATCATCATCATTAGCTTTTTTAGTTTATATTTAAATATACCAAAAAAAGTTTAACCACATTCTGAACTTCAACTTCTTACAATATCTAAAAAAATAACATGAATTATTAAATTTGTTTTTTTTCTTACCTGAATTTTTAATTATTACATTTCTATGTTTAATTAATTTTATACCCACTTTTGCCAAATTTTCCTGAATTTCCCACAACACGTACTTCAAATCTAAATAAATCTTTTAACATCAGTTTCCTGATCATTTAAAAATAAAAACAACTTGAATTTGTTGATTGATTGCGTGGTTCGTTAATCAATTAATTTTCGGTAAATTTCCAATCAATATCTTAAATATATAATAAATAAAGTATGATAAATGGAGGTGAATCTGATAGAATGGTGTGAAAATGTCATGTATTTATGTGCCAAACTGTTAGACCATATCTGTGAAACAAACAAACAAATAAACAAAAAGTATTAGCACCTCTGAGAAAGTTTACAAAGTGAAATGTAGGTGCAATTTTCTGAAAAAGCACAAATATTGTAGAAGATTGAGGTTTCCGAGTTTTAGATTAGGTTGAGAAAATGTTTTGCTGAAGTTTATTTGTTTTGTAGAGAAAGCATGAAAGTGTTATTTTCCTGTGCAGAGAGGCGGGGTTTATTATAATTAGATATGTTAGTTTTCCATGTTCTGTGGGTGGAGTCAGGCAGAGGAATTGGTTGGGATTGGAGTTAGGATGATGATGATGATGATGATGTGTTAGTTTGTGTTTTATGGCAGCTACGTGTGAACGATGTGAGTTTAAATCAGTAGTTGTTTACTCTTCAGACGAGATGCGAAGCGACTACGTCCTGTGAGATTTGTATAAAACGTCCTGTTTTCTCTCTCTGGAGCTTTATTGTAAACGGTGTCGTGTTAATCATGTACCTGTGAACGTCTGTATTACTCGGGAAGTTTTTGTCTTAATGTTGGAATATTAAAAAAAATTAAATTTGATGGGTTTTTTTTTCCTGCAATAATATTTTGATCTTTGAAAATAAAGCACATATCTTATGAGAAGTGAAAATAATTATAAAAAAAATTAAAAACATTATTTAAAAATGACTGAGAGATTGAATTTATGTCTAGTAATAAAATAATATTGTTTTGTATATTTTTAACTGTTACACTGCCTACAGCGTGTTATATACACCGGATATGTATTTAAATGTGTTATACGATAAAGCACGATTGTCATGTTATAAATAAAATGTACAAATAAAAAGTATTAAAAATAATATTTATAATCACAGTGTGTTTTATTTAGTATTTGTAACAGATTCATCAATTTATTTATGTTTTCTTACACTGCTACTTTTTCACTGGTTGACTCATATTAAGGCGTGGTCTGCACAACATGGCAGCAGAAAAGGGGGAGGAGTTAGTTTTTGGAGGGAAAAAGAACAACAGGTAGATTTTTGGTGGTTGAAAAAGCATCTACAGGAGAAAAGAAGAAAAAAAAACACATTAGACTTTTGATTAACGTTCCTTCTTTTAATCAGTGACTGAAGGTGGAGCAAATTTCCTGTGATTATATCCACTGGGAGATTTTGGCAGACAGTCTGAAGAGATTCTTATTAGTATGGTGAGATTAACCCTTTATATTCCCTGTTTCTTATTTCTTGATAAATTCAGAAATGTTGTTGTGGATGTTGTACTTTGGGAACCATGTGATCTGCAGGAGACCTGGTTTAGTTTTTAATGTTTTGGAACTAAGACTGAAGCAGATGTTTTTTTGTTCTTGTCTTTATGTCCTGATTATCTGTTTAGACATTTAGAGATTCATCCTTTGGTGAATTAAAAAAGGAAAATATTTATTAAACTATAGAAAGAGTGTAATAAATAAATCCTGATCTCATAGTTTCTAAGAGTTGATTTATTTTAAATTTAGATTTTTTTTTTTTTTAGATTTTTTAATTATTAATAATAGTCGGGACAATGGTGTAGTGATTAGCACATCTGCTTCACAGAAAGAAGGTCCTGGGCTTTGCAAGGGTTTATTTTTTGTTTGATTGTTGTTTGTTTGTTTTCTGGGGATTTTTTTAATACTTGTTTCAGTTTCCTCCAGGCACTCCCATTTTATTCCACAGTCCAAAGAGTAGCACATTATATTAATAGTTTGCCCCTAGGTGTGAGTGTGAATGGTTTTGTGTGTGTGTGTGTGTGTGTGTGTGTGTGTGTGTGTGTGTGTGTGTG